>QUSF01000055.1:2555667-2619772 GCA_003676055.1 Chloebia gouldiae
GTGCCAGTCTCCAATTATCTCTGGACAGCTACAGGGGACAAATATCAGTCCATGCCCTGTCTCACAAGTTGTTCAAGGAGGAATTTCACCTTATTCCTCAAGAGGGAAGGAGCCGGAGACCACTCAAGGCCCTCACAGTGTTCACAGATGCATCTGGGACTTCCCACAAGTCGATGATGACTTGGAGAAATCCACAGACTCAGCACTGGGAAGCTGATCTTGAGCTTGTGGAGAGATCCTCTCAGATGGCTGAACTGGCTCCTGTGGTATGAACTTTTGAGAGGTTCTCTGAGCTAGTCAACTTGGTGACAGACTCTGCCTACATGGCAGGAGTAGTGTCCAGGGCGGAGCAGGCTGTGCTCAAAGAAATAGAAAATGAACATCTCTTCAGATTGCTCTCAAAGCTGATTTATTTAATCTCTCACCGAGAGCATCCATTCTTTGTGATGCATGTGATGTCACACACTGATTTGCCAGGTGAGATTACAGAGGGGAATCACAAAGCAGACTCCCTTGCTGCACCAGTCGAAAAAGCACGTCTCCCTGATGTCTTCCAACAGGCAAAGCTGAGTCACCAGCATTACCATCAGAATGTGCCAGGTCTGATCCGACAGTTCCAGATAACACAGTCAGGCTCGAGCCATTGTGAGCAGCTGTCCAAACTGCCAGCTCCAGGCGGTGCCATCGTTGGGCATGGGGGTAAACCCCAGGGGCCTTAGCAGCTGTGAGGTGTGGCAGACAGACATCACACACATTCAAAGCTTTGGTTGCCTTGAATGCGTTCATGTAAGCGTGGACACATTCTCAGCTGCAGTGTATGCCTCTGCTCATATAGGACAAAAGGCTGCTCATGCCAAACAGCACTTAGTGCAAGCATTCTCCATATTGTTGGTTCCAAAATAAATTAAAACAGGTAATGGCCCAGCGTATGCATCCAAGGAGTTTCTGGAATTTTTCCAGCAATGGGGAGTGGAACATAAAACTGGCATCGCCCACTCCCCCACAGGTCAAGCTGTGGTCGAGCGTGCACACCAGACGCTCAAATAGGTATTGAAAAGACAGAGCAGTTCAGCTCCGTGGATGTCTCCACAGGAGAAGCTCTGCAAAGCCATGTTTACCATCAATTTTGTGAACTGTTCATTTGAAAACATGAGTCCACCAGTTGTACGTCACTTTAACAGTGGCAATCAGTTCAAATTGTCTCAGCATCCACCAGTATTGAATAGGGATCCAGAAACTTGGGAAACCAATGGTACCTATGAACTTGTGACCTGGGGTCGTGCCTATGCATGTATAGCTACTCCCTCAGGTCCTCAGAGGATTCCCCAGAAGTGGGTGAAACCTTTTGTCGCCAAGAATCTAGGTCAGACAGAAGTGGACGAGAAACAAGTAGCTGATGCTTCAAGGAGAAGATGTCGCCAAATGGAAGAAGAAGAATTTTCCTAAGTGTGAATTCCTTCCGGCAGAAACAGAAACTTTAATATGTTCTTAAAGTGTTTGTTTTTCTCTTCTAGAGAAAAACCTACCTCCCACTCAACACTGTGATGAACCCCTTCCAAGTTGTCAACCTGCTAAGAACAGTGCAAGGGCTGGGAATTCGCGGAGTGGTGGACATCTATTGTTAGATCAATTTTGTTACTCCTTGTCATTCTGTTCCTTGTAACCTTGGCATTCGGGATCCTGCGTCACTTGATTTTCAAAGCTATCAAGGGTCTCATACCTTCTACCTCAGAAGTCAACCACATAGAGTTGGCAAACCTGAGGAGGTGCGACTACACCACCGACTGTAAGTTGTGGGAAACCCATACTCAGGGTTGAATTGATCCCAGTGAATTCCTGTACCCTTGTTAAACAAATAAGGGGGACGTGTTACGTTCCGCTCAGGCCATGTTTCCCCATTCCCAGAACCCCTATGACTCTGATCAAGATAAGCCTGGACCCCTCCTTCATGCCCCAACAGGGTTGGCGGAGAGCCAAGAAGCCCTTCCTGTCAAGAGCCTAGATAAACCCCTGACATTTCCTGTTCACTCTCTCTTTCCCCACTCTTTCCCCTCGGACCATGGAATAAAGAGCTGGGCAACTAAATCGGGGTGAGAGCTTCTTTTCAACCTTTGCCCATCTCCTGATGTTTCCCCCTCCTCAAGGCCTGATAATTTAGGGGCTGAGAGAGAGGGGAAACCACAGTTGGATTCTGGAGTATCTTGCATAGGAGCAGCACATAGATACTGAACTAAAAATAAAATAAAATAAACTCCGTGTGCATATCCTTGCTATGATTATGAAGGATAAAAGAAGGAACACCAGAAATTGGGTCTTTTTTCCCTTTCCAGTTTCATAATCTCACAAGATCTTTTATGCTGTCTTTTGTGACCAAGTCGATTTTTTTAGTCCTTGCTATATCATCTCTTCTGTTCTCTAGTACTCATCTGAGAGATGCTATGGATCTACCATATTAGGAAACAGTCTGGAGTCAGACTGAGCTGCTGCCAAGAAGGCACTCATGCATGAGAGTGAGAATCTGGGTGGGTAACTGAGATGTCTAAAAGGGACAATTGTCATTGTGCCTTCAACTGCTTCTGATCCAAAGATGATGTATATCTGTAAATAAAGCAGGATGCACCATTAGTTTTTCCACTGTTGGGAAACTAAACTGCACATCTGCTACCACCTGGCAGCTCAAGTGGCTCAATAACTGACAACAGTTAAAAAAGAACCACCTCTGAAGTATTATCTATTTTTATTTTTGCTATTTTCTTTAAATAAATACAATCTCTTAATTTAGCTCAAATATAATTCAGCTCACCGTTGCTGTTGGCACCATATGTAATGGCCTCTGGGGCTTTCAGAAACCATTTAGTACTGACAGAGGAAGAGGGAGGACCTGCACTCAGTGCATCCCACTGCACAACACCTACTTAAGGCCCCTTTTGGAAACAGAATGACCTGGTGCCTGAGTCTGTATTTCCCTCCTCTGGAAAAGCAGGTGAAATGCAAATGAACTTTGGAGGTGTCTCTCCAGTGCATAAGACTTAGATCCACCCCCCCCCCCCCCCAGTTATTATTGGTTTGTGTTGTTCTTCACAGGTGAAATTTGTGCTTTTAAAATCCATGGGCAAGAAATTCCCTTTGAGGCTGTTGTGCTGAACAAGACATCTGGAGAAGGTCAGCTTCGAGCAAAGAGTTCCATTGACTGTGAGCTGCAGAAGGAATACACATTCATCATCCAGGCCTACGACTGTGGATCTGGACCAGGTGGAACAAACTGGAAGAAATCTCACAAGTGAGTGAAATGAGAATAAATTTTTTTATGCTTTGGCATACATTTGCTCCACAGTCTATGTTATTTCAGGTAGAAAGCAACTAAAACAAAGATAAATCATCGTTGCGATATTCCACCAATTTTTTCATTCCTTTTTCCTATTAGAAAACATATTCCTTTTTGTTTGCTTCAGTTAAAGCTTTGGAGAGGATCCCTGTTCAAGTGGATAAATGCATCTCAGTTTTGGTTTATATTTTCCATTTGTGTTTTCATGTTGAATACATCCAGGTCATAGAAACTGGCTTTCAATTGATATTTGCAATTTTTAAATAGGTTTTCTCTCTGTTCATCTTATTTCAAATGGTAAGAAAAGAGGAATCATCCCCCCTTTTTAGCATATGTATATCATAAGCTGAGCAGTGTCACATTTGAACAGTGTCTGACCTCAGCTTTTGTTCGCCAAGTCTCAGAGAAAGTGAAGTCCTATGAAGAGGAGTTTATTGAAGGTCAGTAGGTGGTACTTTTTACTGTTTAGCCAATTCCCTGAATAAGCTTAGGTGGCAGAGTGCCTTTTTTTCCCTCTGAATAATGAAACTAAGCTCCAGACGATTTGTCATTAAAGATGAATTTAACTCACATAGATGTATAAGTGCTGTACAAATAGTTAATTTTGCTGAGAGCCATTATAATAAATGATTTATAGTAACCATTCCTCCTTTTGATTATTAGTAATCATTCCTCCTTTTGCTCATCCAGCACATATGACAATTAAAAATTTAATTAGGTCTGTAATGCATGCTGAAGTTTTCAGGATATTTAAAAAGAATACCTGTAATGGAAGCCTGTAATGTCAGATAACCATCAAATCATAGAAACAGGTTTTGCTCCACATTATCAAATTTTATTATGTTTCCCCCTCTCACATCAGTAACAATCTGCTAGAAATCCAGTTGTGGAAAATTTTGGTCTAATTTTGACTAAATGAAGTCTGGCCCACTGCCACCAGATTTTGTCTAGTAGCACACACTCAGCCATGCTGCCTGGGGTCCCAGCCTTTATTGCAGCTCTGCCATTGCTCCAGAACATCCCTTTTGTGTCCCTCTGCCACCCTGCCTATCAAACCAGAAAGCAAAGTGTTCCAAAGCAAGGCCTTTAGGGTTTACTCTCTAAATATCAACTGCCTTGGTGGGCTACACATGCAGTGTTGTAAGATAATTAGCATCAGCAGAAGGTGAGAGCCTTACTCAATATGGAAGAATGTTTGTAAACTGACCATTTTTAGGTAGTGGATATGGAAGACTACTGTGATTTTTTTCATCTTTGCTTATTTTACCATGTAATGATATCACTGGCTTTCTGCTGGGGTTCATTTTTGGGTCAGATTTTAATAGGGAACTCACTGAAACTCTCTCTAAGCCTTGGCAATGGACTTTTACCTAGTGCCACATTAAGATACTAAATTGGGCAAATGAAACATAAAAATTCTAATATCGCATTTTAATAGGGGCTTACATAGTTTTCTAGATATGTTTTTTTAGTCTTTTCGAGTGTTTTGAAAACAAACTTTTAGTGATGTGTCACAATAAATTAATTTTCCTCTTTGGTATTTTCTGTGCCTGTTTTAGGGCAGTAGTCCACATCCAGGTAAAGGATGTCAATGAGTTCTCTCCAGCATTCAAGGAGAGCAGGTACAAGGCCTCAGTGACAGAGGAGAAGATCTATGACAGCATTCTGCAGGTGGAAGCCACAGACGAGGATTGCTCCCCCCAGTACAGCCAGATCTGCAACTACGAGATTGTCACCACAGATGTTCCCTTTGCCATCGACAGGAACGGTGAGTGCTGCCACAGCAGGGCTGTCTGCAGGGCTGGCAGTGCTTGGGGGCATGAGCTGATCACCTGGCTGGAGAGGGAACTCCAGCAAGAAATCCTGTTCTCATCTCTGAGAGTGGAGGAACCCTCACACTGAAATATTCCATCCCTTTTGTGTAACACTGGGGCAGAAAGCAATGCAGTAATCTCCTGTGGAAATTAAACCACCAGATTCAGGTGAGAAACATGATTCTTGGTCACTTATTCCATTCTCCTAAATGTCTCAGATCCTGTTTCCCATCCAAGTGATTGCATTCCCCAAGGCAGCTTGTATTCTCCAGTGCAGGGTTTATTTACTGGATTACAGCTAGTCCCATTCCCCTGAACTTCCTGAAGCGGAACCTGAATATGGCAATATTCTGCATGTTTACTGATTGTTAAAGCTTTCAGGATCACGGATCCACAGACCTGCCCATTTGTGGTGCTTCCTGAAGTGGATCCATTACTCTGCAGCATGGCAGAAAATGTACTTTGGAGAAGAAGTACCATTTCTTAAGTTTTTGTTGGTTTGTTTTAGATGTTTTTCTGAGGTATATATTTTGTGTTTTAGTGAAAGTAATAAACCATATTAAGTTTTCCATATGCAGCAGTTTTTGATCTTGGTGGCCTTGTATGTCAGCTTCCTGGATCAGCAAAGAACATGGAATTGAGTTTGGAAATGGTGATTGAGATGCATGAAAAGCATGTGGAAGGCCCTTGCTCCATTCTCTGCTTGCTCTAGATGATACAAAATAGTTTCCCCTGAAGAAACACCCTGTGTGCATACCCAGCAATGCTCTGATTTATCTCTCCTAGCAGAAGCATTTAATCCATGTTTGTAGGAGGAGAGTACAGTTTGGAAATTAAACCTGATTTTTGGCCAAATTATAAACTGAAAGCATGCATGGAGCTACTGTTTTCTCTGAGCAGTCATTTTCGTGTTGGGATGTTTTATAAAAACTCTTTACCCTGTTCAGTTCTTGTATTTGTTCAGTTCTTGCACAATGCACAGATGAGCATCAGAAGACAATAGCCTGTTACATCAATAAATTTTAATGACTTGGGGAAAAATCCATCTCATTATCACACAGTGAGAAGCAAGTGTATGGTATGGGAAGTGCAATCATGAGGAATATATTTGTGTTTGAGTAAATGAGGGCAGCTGGCACAGTAACCCTAAGTATTCTTGAGAATCCAGAGAACTGCACAAAGGATTTTTTACAGCAAGTGGGCATTTGGAAGGACATATTTTGAAACAATGGATTTCTTCCTAACAGTGAGATTTCCCATGCTGTCATAAAAGAAAGTTCTCTATGTCTCTGAATCCATTTTTTTCCAAGGCTCTACGTGACTTGCCTGTGTGAAGGTGGGTATTTAGAGAAGTCACGTGTTGTCTCGTAATTTCCTGTGGTGTTTGTGGAAGATATAAGGGACAGAATACCCTGCAATTCGTGTGATACAGAGAAGTCATTTCTACTACTTGTGCCTTTTGAGCTCCTGTCACAAAGAGCAGCTGCCTCAGGAGTACTCATGTCTTTTTACAGTCAGAGATATGATCAAAAGCATAGGAAATGTCAGGAGTCCTTGGTTTCATCTTTGTCCTCATGTGCCTGGTACCTGCTTTTCAGCAACATCAATGAGAAAATCATTGATTTAAATGTGACTTTAAAGCCTGCAGTGAATAATTGGTATAAGGTTGTAATACTTGCAGTTTCTTGGTCATGAGTTCAGTTAATATTTTTGATCTATTTGTTCACTAAAAGAACAGTGCTGTCACAACCAACAGTAATTATAGTCTAATTTGCAACTTTTAAAGATAATGGTAATTGCTTAAACCCACTGGGATTAGAGACAAAGTTAGAATACATGACTATACATGTATTTGGTAAAAAAAAAATTGTTACTTAGTTCCAGCATATTTCACTGCTGACAATGTCTCTCAAAGGCAGCTGATAGAAACTTTCTCTGGTGCAAATTCTTTGGAAACATGTCCATTTTTGTTCCTGGTAGAGGGTGGTTAAAAGAGATGTATGAGATGCCTGGGACTGTCTGGTAATAGCCTGGGACTGTCTGGTAATATTGTGCTAATTAGGATTTTGTTAACAGGAGTATTTTCAGCCATTGTGAAATACAAACCTATGTTCTTGTGTCTTCTGCAGGTTATGACTTTTTTATGCTTTTCAGTCACCTACATGTTGAGCTTCCTTGCTCAGCAAGAGGATAAGCAAATACCTTAAAATCAAATCTAAATATTTCAGGGGGCCCCAAGAGATAGAGGTGGGGGTGAATTATGAGGAAAATATGCCACTGTCTGCCCCGGATGGTGGATTTTTTTCATGAGCAACATGAAACTAACCCTAAACGTAGGTCTGCAAAAAGGTCAAGCTATATGATCAGGTCTTTTTGCTTTGGCAAGTCAGTGTCTTGTTAGGTAAAACTTAGTTCTTGTCCCTAGATCCATGTATGGAGCATTTTGATGGCCTTGAAAAATTGTATTACACATTGGGGAAGGTTTGCAGAGAGACAGAGAGAGCTCTGCAGGCTATGTTGGTGCACAGGCTGCCTCATCCCCACTCTATGGGAGGCAGGAGTGGGTGGGCACAGCAAACAGCATCAGCTTGGAGGTATTTTCTACACATCCTTGTAGCTTAGGAACTTTGAGGAGGAATATAAAGCTTCCCAGTTACGTTTGGGAACTCTGGCCCTTGGTATGTGATTTCCTTGAGGATAAAATGACTTTGTGTTGTGAAACTATAGCACTAATAAAATTCAGTCTTGTGTATGATGAGCCCAACTTGGAGGGCAATAAACTCTAAGTCATAAAATACAATCATGTAAAGGCAGAGGACAAATCTATGCTTTACTGTGCAAAGAACTGTGATTAAAGGTATAAGGCGTAATATATTTTAAAGTAGTATTGCAGATTGATCTCATATTATTCTTAGCAGAGAATCCAAATCAAGTCAGTTACTGTAGCAATATTGTGTAGGCTTTTTTCAGGTGACAGAAAAATTAAATCACAATGCACAGATCTTTTGGAATGCCAGCAAAACCCATTCTTATTCACATATCTTGTGCTTTATTTGTCAGGGATGATGGTCAGATGATCTGGGAACTCAGGTATAAATACAAATTCTGTCACATCTCTGACCGAGTCTCACCTCAAAAATGCCGATGATTTTATTTGCCACCCAGCTCTGGGGAGCACTTCACAAATGTATGTTCAGACTGTTCAGTGTGAAGATGAGACAGGAACCTGTCCAGTCCATACAGGTTTTATCAGGTTACAAATCCTAGACAGGACAGGACCTCACAAGATCCCCTTTTACAGCACCCAGAGCTGTGGTAGGAGCTGTGCGCACTTCATATTGACAGAAAAGTAAAGCCAAACTTTATAGCTGAGCATCTGCATTTGATTTTTATATATTTATTAAATTATAGGGTTTTTTCCTTTATCATTTAAAAGTGAACCTTTTTGACAAGCAGATCAATTGATTTAGTAACTGTGGAATTCAGGAGGGAATTGCCATAGTAAATCAGTGAAGTCTTTCCCCATTCTTATGTCTGCTCCAAAGTAAGGTGGAAGAGCCATAAAAGAGAGATGCCTATATCCATCTGCCCCTAAAACTGACCTTGAAGAAACAGACGTGTAAATGTCTGTGTCCTCAGGAAGGGCTCTAGTCACTGATCTGCTTTTTGTTGTTTGAAAATTGGTTATAGCTCTGGGTATTTCTAGGAAAAGGCAGATATTTAGGAAGACTGAATAAAAAAATGCATGGCCTAATTTTGAATTGTGTAGAAATTTACTTACTTCTCCATTAGAATTTTCTCTTTTTAATGTTATTAATTACTTTTTTGTCTGTGGGTGAGATGTAAACAGAAGCTTTCAGACTATCATCTCTAAAACTTTAGTTAGTCTGTTTATAGTACTTTCCTTCTGCGTCTGCTTTTTAATTGTATTGATTGAATTATAAAAACCCAAAGAATCATAAAGCATCAGAGGTAAGAGAAAAAAATATTAGGAAATCAATAAACTATTGGGTAACATCTGCAAGTCATCCAAATGACTTTCCAGAATAACACCTAAGAGTCAGAATCTCTGTAGTCCAAATCTGAAATGGCCAGAATAAAATATAGTTCTTGGAAGATAGATTTAATGAAATGTAAATATGTTGTAATAACTTATAAATCCTGTAGGACAGTTAATTTGCCACACAAATTTTTGCAATCTGCTAATGAAAATTTGGACAGTTTTGGTTTCTTCAGAATTATCTTTGCTGATCACAGACTAAAATAATACCAAGAAGAACCAAATAGGGAAATATAAAGATTCATGTACAAAATAGTATAATGCAGAAAGGACAGAAGAACTGAGCAGATAGAAAGTCAGTAATTAGGTATATACAGTGGCATTTTTCATTAAATCCTCTTATGCAGCCACTAATCAGGCAACTCAAGATAGTAAAATGGGTGATTAGATTGCTTTGTCAATCACTAACTCAAAACCCAATGAAGTAGTTGATGTGGTTGCTGTTCTTGTGGGGATGAAAGATCTGTGTCCATGGCAGGCCTGAAAATGCCTGACAACATGAGGTACCCCAGAGAGAGAACCCCAGAGTCTGCAGGACACTGCCCTGTGTCCAAATCAGCCTTTATGAGCTCATTCCATTTCTTTCGGGACATTAAAATATGAGAAGGGCTTGTCCTCCTGTGTGTCCTGCTCACAAAGGGAGTGGGAGAGACTCAGACTCAGCAGTAAATGGTTTATTGGACCTGACTTACAACTGCAGATGTAAGGATCTACTTAAACTACAGGTTTTGAACCTGAAGATGATGATAAATGCAAACAGCAGGCTTTCTTCAGGCCTGACTTGGAAAGTTTTGCATCCATTTCAATAAACTCCTAAAGCTGGCTTTAATGTAATAGTAGTAAAAGGCAAAGTGGTGGGCTCTGAGAAGATAAGGAGTGAGAAGCAAAGAGACACCTGCTAGAAGTCTTCACTTGTCAAATTAATGGCGCTTTAGTGAAAGACTTATTTTAAGAAGCTGCATTTGTCTGCTTTCTCCTGTCTCTCACTCACTCAAGGGAAAAGAAAAAAGAAAATGAAACCCAAATGCTCAAACCAAACCTAACATTTTCTGCCTAACAAAACAGACTTTGGCCAGCACCTGTAGGGATCAGTTCACTGCATCTGACTAAATTCCAGGATATGGGGGCTGCCCATTTTAAATTTAGCACACTTTTTTTTTTGTGCTAAAAATCTGCTTAACAAGCAAGGATTTTTCTGATCCTTGCTTGCAAGCAGATAGTTTGTAGCACTGCTGCAGAGTAAGTTTGTTTCTTGAATTGTAGAACAAAAATCCTCATTCAAAGAGATGGTAAAACAAACAACCCTACAAAAGCAAAAGCACAAAATTAATTAAACAGCATGAAGTTTCAACTTGTGCAAAAAAAAGTAAATTTCAGTGGAAATGGACAGAATTAAAATTATGAACTTGTTAATATAAAACCCATATATTTTGCATAGTGCTCTCCCAGTCCTCCAGGAACTATTCAGAGAAAGATCTTTCCCTTTCCTTCTGAAAGTTCCAATTTCTGGTCCCAAAGCAGGCAATTCGTTACCTTTATATGTGTGTCAGGTTGAGCAGATAAACCCTTTTGTTGCTGCTTCGTGTTGCCCTATCAAATACTGCTAAACACTGTAATGCAGCATGCAATTCTAGGGCTTTTCCTATTTTAAAAATGTCTCTCACCTAAGGGTAATTGCTTTAGAGAAAACAGGAAGGTACTTGGGTTCAGTAGTAGATCTCAGGAGCATGGCTGTTAAAGCCATGTATTGCGGCAAATGTGGAAAAGGAAGAGTGCAGCTACTCATTGCACATGTCAAGATGCAACTGCTAATTACTTTTACCATCTTACTTTAGAAAGTGTTGTTAAACAGATGTTTTCTGATAGAGCCATGCCCACATTATATCTCTCCCATCTTATATTTTCCTACCAGCTTCTTATTTCCTTGCTGGAGTGAAAGAAAATCCTTCCTATTCCTCAGAGCATCCTGCATGTCCTGTGTGCTTCAAAGAGCTCAAAGTCACAAACCACTTGATGAACCAGGAACCAAATGTTGCAGTATGTGGATGCTAAGCCAAGATTGAATCTCTGAATGTTTTCTTGTGTTGAACCTTTAGGTAACATCAGGAACACCGAGAAACTGAGCTATGATAAACAGCACCAGTATGAGATAATGGTCACAGCTTTTGACTGTGGGCAAAAGCATGCAACAGAAGATGTCTTGGTACGAGTTAATGTCAAGCCCGTGTGCAAACCAGGCTGGCAAGGTAAGTTTGAATAGCTTTTCTATTTTAATTCTTTATTTAAATATTTTTCTTTTGGTGTTTTTCCTCTACCTCGCAGTAAGGAAAGTAGGGTGCTTGTTGCACTGGTGTGGAAAACTGCTGATATTTTTTCTGCCTCATTCCAAGCCTGCTAGAAAAGCGGATGATAATCCCATGTTTGCTTCCATTTGCCATGCTTCTTCTCTAGGCAGAACAAATAATAGACCAGACAAAAAGAAGTAAGACAAATTTCTATTCTAATAAGTTATCTTATGAGTCTAATAAGTTATCTTATGAGTCTAATAAGTTATTTTATGAGAATATTCTGGAAGGTTTAAAAAATTATGCTGATTTGCCATTGTCCTACTATTCCTTAAAAGAGCATTTTTGAAGCCACCATGACAAGGTACTTCTGCCATGTGAGCTGGAGTTGTTCAGGTTATCCTGTTCGAGGTTCAGGACTGGTTTTTGTGGCATGCAGGAGCAAAGGCACCCTCAGTGGGAGTGAAAAGAATCTTTAAAGTTGATTCCTATCTCAATACTAAGACATTTCGGTAGGAATCAATTTGAATTTCTAAGAAGGCTGTAAGGATCTATACCCTGCCTGAAATGGAGAAAACCCCATCTGACAATTTACAAGGAAGATAGCTATGCCACTAATTATTAGGAATTAAGATGGAAATGAGGGCTGGATTACAGACAAATTAATTGGATGTGACCACATTATGCAGGTGCCATTCAGGACTAACTTGACATTCATAACTATAATTTTTAAACATAATGATTGAGAAGGAAAAATCAGTTTGGCTGTTGTACTTAAAGGTAAATTTGCAGGTTGACATTTAAAAGAAAAAAAGGGGGGTTTTGGGAAATGAGAAGCTCTGGTCTATAGGAGCTAGTAATGAAATATTTGCAATAGCAGGATTCCATTTCCATAGCCCTCACTTAGAGCAGAGGTACATTTCAATTTCTTGGGATGTACTAGCACCCAAGTATTTGAAGAACATTTTTGTTGAAAGAAACCACAATACCTATGAACCATTTCCACATTTTCTAACTAATCTTGCTTTTCAAACGATTTATTCTATAAAACTATTATATTCTCTTTACACTGGAGAAATATTCTGTTTCCATTTTATGGAGTTATCTTAGATAAATTAAGTATCCCCAAATTAGCTTGAGATTTGTATTAAAATGGGTGTAATTGATGAATATTTTTTCCATTTTAATATTTTTTTATTCAGGTATTTTATTGATTGAATGAGTTTTTCAAAGGTGGTAATATGTGTTTCTATTGCCCAGTGTTATTTCACAGTTCATGTGGTTGTTATGGTTGTTACTGGTTCCATCAGGTGGGCTTAGACACTAGGCAACCAATAAAAGGTTTGGTCAGGGTTTGGGGGGAGGGTTTGATGCTTTGTTCGTGTTATTTGTACCTTTCCATCTCTCAAACATATGACTCTTCACCTCCCTGGCACATCCCCAGGTCAAGGAGCACAAAGTGCAAGGGGATGTCTCCTACTCAGGGTAGAAGGTCTTTAAGTAAACAATTGGATAGATAGGGCTTCAGTGCTTAATTATTATTAATTCATTAATTGTAATTTGAAAACAAGCTACAACACAATACTTCCAGAAATTTATACATTTGTCTTAAAGAGATATTTTATACCTATTTATTTTTAAAGGTGGAGAAATTAATGTAAGCGATGCCCGTTGCCAGTTTAAGCCAGTAAAAATCACCTGTTTCTAGAGGAAAAAAATGAGATCAAATAAGCAAAATTTTCCAGGAGTATTTCTAGTAGTTAAAAAGGAAATCTGGAGAATAGAAATGGAAGATATTTATAGTGTTCTTTCTTCCCTGTGTCTTTTGCTCTGTGACCTCCCCACAAAGGGGCAGCCAGCAGCTTTGCTCCATCTTTGAAATAATACTATATTTGTAAAGATTGGATGACTTCAGGAAGTAAAACAATGGGAGGTTTTTGACAGAAAAGAGGAATATTCTGAATCTTTGGTTATAATAGAGATGTTGCTAAAACACATGATATTTTCTCTTCTTCTTCAGTGTTATCCTGAACAAATAAATACTTGGATTTTCAATTTATGGCATTCGCACTTAGTTCCTAAAAGTTAATGGCTTTTGTAATTTGAAATATTGTGCACTTGTTTATGTAACTATCATGAACAGAGATTGGAGTAGTCTAATGCAACTTCAGTATTAAAAATTTTATTGTGGCAAATTTCAGTGTAGGTGCCCTTCAGATAACCTTCCCTGTGCAGGGCTGGGTCAAGGAAGAACAGGCTGACAAAACAATTCAAAATTATTCCTGTTTCTTGAGGCCAACAGCATGTGACTGATGTGTGGCAAAGAAAATAAGGCTCCACAAGCAAAGGTGCTTTCCTTTAATCAATATTTCCTTAGGCTAACAGCATTGAAGTCTTCATTTAATTCAGGAGCTGCTTCCATGCTCTCTGGCATTAATATACTAGCCGACAGATTCCCATACAGACATTTTCAGCAAAAAAGCCTCCTCTCTATTCAGAGGCTACTCTAGAAACAAACTTGACCCAAGCTGACACCTGCTTTCTGAGCAGACCACTCTGGAGTGTTATTTGTATCCTGAGCAAGCTAAAAATGTAAATCAATGAGATTAATTAATTCCTAATCTGTTATTTTAATTGGAAATTCTCATTAGCGAGTTTTGTCAAGTGACTTCTAGAGCTGTGCTACAAAATCTCTTTATGCCAGTTGCGTTTTCATGTCCATGATTTCCAAACAGTGGAGTGACCATGTCCTGCCAGGTAGGTAAACGACTGCATTACCAAGAAAAGCTATCCTGACATCATAATGGCTTAATCTGCAGTCGAAGATACTTTGATTTTTGGTTTAAAACATTTTTAAACACAATTATGAGGTTTCTGTCCCAAGCAAAAACCTGTTCTCTTCAATATCTCCCTCCAGGGCTCTGCCTGGTCTCATTCTGAGGACACAAAGCTCACAATACACTTCTTCCTGGGCATGCACTTTCAATGGGCTTCCTTTCACTGAAGTTGTTTTAATGTCACAAATACTGATTTCTGTAAAGTTACATCTTCTTTATTCAAAGAAGTGTGGAGAGACTTGTGGCACTCCAGTACTATATATCCATAAAGTATTTTCATTAAATAGCATGAGGTGAAGACAAAATCCTGTAATCTAGACCAGGTTTCCTTTAGTTCATTTATGGTATCATAATCTTTTGTCACATTTCTGTTACTTTCAGGAACAATTTTCATGAAACTGTTACTGTCCCCGCATAGTGGGATTACAAATGGAAATTAAATATAACCCAATGTGCTGAAAGATGCAAGATGGCAAAAAATTGAAAACAATTATTCCTGTACCAGGCTCTCTGGTGACCAATGTACTGCGTGGACAAAAAAGGTTTAGCCTCAAAAAGAAAAAAGGGCAGAATCATGGACCTGAAAACTTGAAAAATATGTTTTGAGACTGTCAGAGGTCTGTTCAATTATTGACAATTAAACCACAAGTGAGGTTGCTCCATAAAATGCAATTCATTTCAGACACAAAATAGTTATTAGAAGAAAAAAACTTCTCTGAAGTAACCAACTGGGAAAGTGTCAGAGAGCTCACAACAGGAAAGACTGGCTGTGATTCTTGGGGAGATGAGTGTGGAGCAAAGACAACAGTCAAAAACTCAAAAGTCACATTTTTTCCCCTCATGAAAGGAGATTTTTCCATTCCAAATTTCATATGGCCTTGCATGGGCAATGGCGAATAATCTGAAGTTGAACCAACAGTTAGGACTCCAAGTTGAAAACACGATTTCACAGCATCCAGCCCCAAGTATTTTACCAGTCTGAAAAGATTTCTTGCGTTTATCTTCCAAGGTCTGTGAACCCATATGCATCCACAACCAACTATTCAAGAAAGAGAATAAGGTTGAAGTTCTTTAAAAATTCATCTTAAAAGAGATAGTCCTGAAAAATTAAATTCTACATAGTGTTGGCTTAAAAATAGTTTTGAAATAATAGCTTCTCTTTGTTTATTCACCTAATAGAGTATAAAAATATTCTAAAAAGGTGGTTAGTGTATCAAAGATGGTGCATGTAATTTCCTTCCTAAGGCATGTCAGGCTCACTAAGGTGACCTGGGCCCTTGCTACCACCTAAAGGCACATTCCTAGCACCTCTTCAAGGTTGAATAGGCATTGTGTGCAGTCAGATCAGATTGCTCTTCCTGCTGAAATAAAATCCTTCTTCTGTACAAAAAAGGCAGGACCTTCCATTTCAGTAGCAGAGTGATCTCACATCACTTCTGATTCAACATTCCTCAGAGATACTGCTTGCAGTAGCTGCTGAGTGACTTCAGAATGGTTTTCATGGGGGCTTTCTAGTAAGATCCAGTTACTGAGGAAAACCAAAACCTTATTGGCTTTCATTCTCTCAATGCTTTTAACAAGGAGGAGTATGATTACTGAGGCAATTGATTATTTGGAGGAGGCTGATCAAGTGCAGAAACCTTGCTGATGAGGGTAATGTTTTCATCTTCTAGAAAATTTAAAATGGCCAAGTAATTTCTGCACTAAACATAAATCAATTTGAATTATTCTTGAGCACACACCTAGCAGCTAAAACCAACATCCTCGTATTGTCTTAGCTGCAGGGTATTCACCCATATTTTTATAAATTAAATTTATTTTGAAGCAGGGAGTCTTTATCCAGTCTAGGCTTGGCAATGCTGTGCATGCAGTAGCCACACATCCTTCAACCAGGGTAATCAAGATGAAATACTTGCATTCAGCTGTTAACTTGAAAGGCACCGTTTTAGTAAAATATCCACTGTAAATAACCACTCCAGACATTTGAAAATTGACTGAACTCCTGAGTACTACCAAGTTTTGAACTTAAAATTTACCTAAGTTCATATTTGTTTTTTTACTTGTATTTATGCTCAAAGAAAGTAGTCATACCTGTTGCAATCTATTTTTTCAGATATGCTCTCTTTAGTGAGTTCTATGTCTGCATAAGTACATCTTCCCTGACCACTCCAGGTCCTTCCAGGTTTCTTTTAACCATAGCCTTTTACTGAAAACAGTGCTTTATATATTCCAGGACTGCCTTGCTTTTGCCTGGCCGTATCAGACTGGTGGTCTGCGGAAATGCTTTCTTGTCTCAGCAAAATCAGCTCTTTTTCCATTTGTTGTTTTTCAGTGATTTCTCAGAAGTTTGCTGAACTTCCTGAAGCACTTTGTATCATTACTAAGCACTATTTCTGTAACACCAGTTCTCAAGGACATCTTATGCTGTGCTTAGGGTATCTTCTTTCTAGACTGACTTCTTGTGTGGCACTGCCTTCCTTTCCCTTCACTAGCAGCAGTAACTAACACAGTCCTGGTCTTATGCCAGGACTGCAAATTGAAATATTATTACCTGCTCCCTGTGTACCATGAGCTTTCCATTTGCAGGGTAACCCATTATTTTCCTCTCTGCAGGCTGTTCTGCTTATCTGTGAGGACTGAAATACTGAAGCCAGTCTTTTCCAGCTTAAGTGACATAAAACCCCCATTCATTTTAGACCTAATTAACTAGATTTTTATTTCCATATAACTCTGTGGAAGATAATTTCTTCGTTCACATTTCTGTATTTGCAACTACAAAACTAGTAATTTCTTTTTTTTTTATTTTATTTTTCACTGCAAGATCCTCCTGAGCTTTACTGGGGCAATTATAATTTCATTGAGAAGTTTCTTATCTCTGAGATGCTGACAGCATCGTACCATCAACATTCCCTCTGCCCAAAAGTTAGAGCACTGCAGGGTATCCAGTTAGGTTTGAAGCTTTTCCTTATAATTTTTTTTCTCTGCATTTAAATACTGCCACATATTCTTAGACCTTGGGCTGAAAAAATTAAGGCTTTCCACATGAGTTTTGATACTCAGTTCATTGATTTGGGTAACTACTCCATGCAGTGTTTCAGAGTCTGTCTTTGAGAATCTGAGAAGAACTTTGCAGACTCTCCAGCAGAGACATTAGAAGCCTGTGTCCAACTCAAACCTGGCAAGAAGAAGGTTATTTCCTTAAGAAAAACAAGCAGAGAGCCAATTGTAATAACAGAGCTAGGAGGGTGGGGTATGTGTTTGTCACCCAGGGCCAAGGCCTGACCCTGCTGCGGGGAGCAGGGCAGACCCAGAGAAGGGGCCTGGATCAGGCAAGATGCCAGATCCCCCCTCCTGGGAAGGAGGCAGGTCCCAGAAGGGGGGATCTATTATGTGAGGGGCCGCATATTCTGGGGGGTGGGTGGTCAGAGACAGGAACGACACACACACCTCAGAGCTTCATGCAAAACCCGCGAGCTTTGTTGTTCAAACCTAGTTTATATAGGGGATTTGAAACACCCCAGTCTCAGCTGCTGATTGGTCTGATCCCCACACAGCCCAGCTTCCTGACCAATGAGATGTCTGCAGTTAGGATGGAATGTGTTAGGTGAAGTCCCTGTTCAGATTTGAATCCAACCTATCCCTGCCTCATCTGAGGACCTGTTTTATCTCTAGGCTGGCCGAGGTTGAAGGTCTGATATGACCAAATTTATTTGGCAGTTACAACCTAACTGCAAACTGTGGATCTCTGCAAAGAGGGATCCATGGATGAGGGTTGGGATCCATGGATGAGGGTTGGGATCCATAGATGAGGGATCCATGGATGAGGGTTGGGATCTGAGCAGGTCCACAGTGCCGAGGCTCTGTCAAGCCAGAGCAGCAAGCCCTGGACTGGCTCCTGGATCCAGAGATGCTTTGGCTGAGACAGACCA
The DNA here is from genome assembly GCA_003676055.1 of Chloebia gouldiae. Classification (NCBI taxonomy): domain Eukaryota; kingdom Metazoa; phylum Chordata; class Aves; order Passeriformes; family Passeridae; genus Chloebia; species Chloebia gouldiae. The sequence goes on from QUSF01000055.1 coordinate 2,573,918, forward strand.
GCACCTGCAGCCCAGTCTGAGGGGGCTGAGCTTAAATGGAGCTCCAGGCCCATGCAGGGAAAATGGAGGCCCCAGGTGAAGCCTGTGGAGATTCATTAGAGCTTATTAGTGCCCTTGGAGGCTCTGACACTACGGGAAATTCAGTGTTCAAATGCACTCTCACAACAAATAATAGCTTAACCCATGCTGTTTCATGGTTTTTAGATTCTTGTATGTTTATGTCACATAATTAAGCACCATTAGATCTGGGAACTTTATCACTTGATGGAATATTCAGTGTCAGTAGGCCAAGCACAACAGTTATTCCATTGGGTTCACCAGCTCCTGCAGCAGCAGCCTTTTCACTGTCCTGTACTAAGCACAAATTTCTGTCTCTTTTTTGTTTCTCTTTTTAAAACTACCAACATGCTGCACAAAGAAAAGGTGTAAATGAATGTTTGTTTATGCTTTGAAATCTGCACTTATATCTCTTATCAAACCAGCAGAGCTTTGGACATTAGTCTGAGTTTTCTCTCTGCTGTGGAAACCCTTTAACTAAGACCTGATTATCATTTCCTTAACAAGTCACTCATCTTATTTCACATAAAAAAGGCACCAGAGTAACCTTTATCCAAGTCTCTAGCCTACATAAACAGCACAGATGTGAGGAAGTTGCAGAGGAAACAGAAGAGATACCAATTACACTGCTCTGGGAGCCTTCTGTTCCAGCAATGATATAGGGATGCTGCAGAGACTCACTAACAGCACCACATAAATTTTATTTTACATTTAGCTGCCAAGATGCGTATCTTCAGTGCAACAGTAGAAAAGTTTTGTATTTCATTGTGTTGCAATTATCTTTAATTACATTACCAGCATTTTTAACACCATGAAATAGAATCAAAGTTTATGGCCACACACATGTAAGAGACATGAACCATATCATACCTCCTCTGCATGATTTCCTTCAAGGAAAAAAAAGTCAGATTTAATCCCTCAGTGTCATGTAGAATTAGAAATTAATTAAAATATAAAACATGGATCACAAAGACAGTACAGAAAACCTTAAGTTTAGAGGTTAAGGAACGTCTTGACATCATCCATCTGTTGTTAAAAGGAAGATGTGTTTAGTGCATTGGGATTTACTTTTAAAGGCTCACACTGTTACTGAAGTTTGATCCATTTTGATCTTGGGATCATTTGAGCATCTCAGCGATCAAGATCCATGTTTACATAGCTGCTTTATAATTGATGAAATCTAAACCACAAGCTTGACATGGTGATATTTACACTTGAATTGTAGGGATAATCCAGCTGGGGCTGTCTTGCATTGTCTGGAGCTGCTTTATGCTACAAATGGCAAGCAAGCAAAAGCCTGCTGAATTATAAAATCAAAACAGTGGCTGCAGGACTAAACAGTGCTAGTTTTATTCAGACTTTCCTCCTGGGATTAGTCTTCTACCCTGATAACATTTACTTTCCTAATTTTGCTGTGTAACATGGTGTTGTAGCAGGACTTGGGTCAGGTTTGTGTCAAAGCAGGAACTATGTTAGTTTGGTTTAGTTAATCTAAGTGGAGCCTGCCAGTTCAGGTGGGGTTATGTATCTGACCATATCTAGAAATTACCTAAATTCAGAGACTTTTGCAGACTCAGGTTACATAAGACTTTTCCTCTGAGTCACTCCACAGTAAATGAAAAAGTGCCACCACATTCGTGAAGGGAAGGTGCTGATGTTTTGACTTAGTCCAATGTGGGTTGTTATCCTGGGAGAGAGCAAAATAATTATATTCACCCATTCAAAATGAAATTAAGGACTTGGGTTACTGTCAAATAATTTCTTCACACTGTTACTACCACTTATTGTTGCTTGTTCCAGCTCTGTGCACTTCCCAGCATTGCTACTTGCACTGGTGGTGAGATGCAGAGGGTGCTGGCCTCAGCTTCACAGCTCTGGGAGCTAAGTGCTTGGGGGCAGGTTCTATGGAAATAAGCCAGTTGTTTTTTATCAGAGCTGTTGCTGCCTTTAGAGACAGTTCTGCCATCACAGGATTGTAACCTGCTCCAGTATTGCCTCACGCCTGCCTGGTAATGCCTTTGGCATGGAGAGAGACTTCTTGGTGGAATTCCTAAATCTGCACTGTCAGTGAAGTCAGTGCTGGTGCAGTTGAGGATGAGGATTGGTCTGTGGTGATGCAGTGGACCAACGTACAAAGACACTGGTTCAAGTCTAGTTGATGTTTTACAATTTAGAACTGAAATAAACGTGAGTGATTTATAGAGGTGCAGGGTTTATGATCTCTGGGTACAAATTCTCACTTCTGCCAAGCTGAAAACAAGCATGAAACAAAATACCTCTTCCAGTTCTTGTGGCAGAAACCGAGGCCTCCCATCATTCTTCCTTGTGAACAGTGGCATTTTATATGATGTGAGTTTTATAGGACATTCCTTGTATAGCTGCAGTGAATGTGCAGCTTCAGGTACCTTGCAATTTATCATTCAGTCGCATCTCACATCCACTACTGAATATTTTGCATGACTACTGGTCCATTTGGTATACGTGAGAAATGGCTGAAAGCTGCTGAAATAATCAGAAAGGTTCCAGATATATATAAGGCTTTATTTTCCTTTTGAGGCAGAGGAATACAATGCCTGAATTGGTGAATAAGAGATTATAAAGATCAGTAATTAATATATTATTAGTTTGCATAAAACCAGCAAATTACTTTATTTTTACCTGAAGTACCTCAAAGAATTTGTTGCTCTTGTTCTATTGGAAAAGTGTTAACCTCAAATTTCTGCAATGGAGAGGGAAAAGAAACCTATTACTGTAATGATGTCCTGTATATAGTACTTGAAATTCTAATGGAACTGTTTAAATGGACAATTGCAGAGAAACTATGCAATACTGTAGATCAAGTCTAACTTAATATGGAACAAATGGAGTGAATTACATGAAAATTACAACTGAAATAGTAACTCAGTTATGTGTGCACAGGCAGTCATGGTTGTCTTAGTCATGATATACTAGTCCTAAAACTTTTAGTAAAAGCCAATTGGGTTATGTCAAAAAAAGATCTGAGAATTCTGAAATGCAGACCAGTGGTTGTAGCCTCATTGCCTGGACTCTGGACTAATTACTTCCTCCCACTTTGAAGTGTTTGCATGGATGTTCAGGACTTCTTCTAAATGTTTAATTTAATGCAGTTTAAGACCTGAGAAAGAGCACCATTTTTCAAGCTTTCTGAAATGAGATCTGTTGAAAAACACAAACTCCTTCACCTACTAAATGCATAGATACATATTTGCATCCACTATTAGTTTTCCCTTCCACTGATATTTAGAATGAATCTCTGTCCATTTGCTTTCAGGGATTTTGTTGACTGCCAAGACTTAGAACTTTTCCATTTATGAAGTCTTCTTTTATCTAGAAAGATCTGAACTTGCTAAAGCAATGTGGGGAAGGGCCATGAACATTGTGAGAAGGATCTCTTCTTTAAGAACATACTGAGAGCTGGGGTTGTTCAATGTGGAGAAGACTCCACAGAGATCTTACTGAGGCCTTTCAGTGCTTGCAGAAAGATGGATAGAAAGATTTTACTGAGGCCTGTAGTGACAGGACAAGAGGCAACAGCTTTAAATTGGATTTACATTAGGTATATGATTTTTTTTTTTCCCTGTAAGGATGCTGAGGCATGGCACAGGTTGCCAGAGAAGCTGGGGATGCCCTATCCCTGAAGCTGAGATCAGGCTGGATGGGACTTTGAGGAACCTGGTTTAGTGGCAGGTGTCCCTGCCCATGGCAGGGAGATGGAGTAAGTGAGCTTTGAGGATTCCTTCCAACTCCAGCCATTCTGTGACTTCATTAAAATATGAGCTGTAAAGACAGCTAAAATACATGTTTGTAATTACTGTTGCTTTTTTAGGTTTTCTCTGAAGCATGTTGCAAACACCATAATTAATTGGATTTCAAACATTAAAATGCTTCAGTTGAGCAGCACAGGGGTTATGTGTGGCATAAACTGGTGGCTGCATGAGGCAGGGGATTGTTTAAATGTTGTGGGCTGTGAGGCATCTGCATAAACACGGATAAGTCAGATTTGGCTGGAAGCAGGAGTCATCCTTTCAGCTGAAACTTCCTGTCATCAATGCTTCACAAAATTAGGAAGATATTCAAAGACAAGAAGTGGTAGTACAGAGGTGTTATATTAGACTGACATGTGTAGCCTGGTCTTTGGAGGTATTTGTTCTTATCACAACACTGTGAAATCTGACCAAATTGGGTGCAGCAGACACCTCCTCCCTGCAGAGTCAGCTTGTAGTGTGTCACAGAACATGGGCACTGCAGCTCCAGACTGACACCAATTAGCACTTCTTATCAGGAGATGTGTGTAGCCTCTGCTTGTGTGACTCAACTAGCAGTAGTGTTACTTAAGTGAGCCTGAAACTCTTAGAAAAACAGGGCCAAAATCCAATTTTTTTTGGACAGTAGATTATTGATGCCAACTTCAGAAACTCTTACTTTTGCCTTAGACAGTGTCCTTTGAGAACAATATGTAATGTGAAATTATATAACTCCCTTAGTTTTTTAACTCACCATTGGATCTTGTTTTTGATTTGTTTGTTTTTCCAGACTGGAACAAATGGATTGAATACAGGCCTGGGTCTGGCAGCATACCCTTGTTTCCCAGCATCCAGCTAGAAACATGTGATGGACTAGTGTCCTCAATCCACACCACCATTGAACTGCAGACCAATTATATCGGAAAGGGCTGTGCTCGTGAAACCTACTCTGAAAAATCTCTGCAGAAATTATGTGGTATGAATATGGATTTCAGTTGACATAACAATGTTTTTGCAAACAAGGCACCAGCTCCTTGCGACCTGTAAGGATGTAGCACTTGGATTTAGCTCAGCTGGGTCACTTTGGATTGTAGCAATGAAAATGGAGAGAGTGATGATATTTGACAGCTGTTCCATCCTTCTTTTCCATGTGTTTTCACTCTACTTCATACTTTCTCACTGCCTTATTTTATTTTTTTTCTCTCCTGTTCCAATTCCCCTCTCGATTTTTTCTTCTTCCTCATTCCATCTCTTTCTCCTTCTTTCTTCCCTCTGCTACAAATAGTGGTGTGACAGTGTAGTGAGATTTCCAGTGTAGATTTGTCATCACAGGAAGACCATAGGATTTGAAGGGATTTGAATCTCCCTGTTGTGTTTCAGTCCTCCTGACACAGCTTTCTGTTCTGCAGCTCAGTGCTGTGCCAGAGGACAAAAAGTAAAATTAAATTCTGGGCAATCATTTGAGCAAAAATATTTAAGAAACATGAACTTCATATAAGAGCTGACTTGGTGGAAAAATATTTCCTATTTTTTCCTCCCTTTTCGTGCTTTTTGATAACTTCATGTAAAATGCAGAAAGCAGTTTTGAAAGGCAGGTTAAATACTTGAAGATACTGCTGTATTTTTTTCAGAATTTCAGACTCTGTATCTGGCAAAGCAATGGCCACACAGTAATCCCTTCATCTTTTGATATCAGATGTCTGTCCTGCTCTAATATCCTATCTTTAGAGTTGTCCTCTGAAGCACTGATGGTGTAGACATTAATTCTCATCTTCTCTGTCTCTTTGCCTGGTTTCTGTCTGAGCTACAGTAGAAATTGTACAATTTTTTCTATTTAAATGTGTGGACTTTGGTTTAGGGTGCTCTGGTGTAGGGCTTGCCTTTGCTCTGATAACCACCCAGAAGTGCTGCAGATTGTTAAGATTAATACACTAACCTTTATGAAATAATTTTTGTAAATGAAAAATTTCAGCCAATGTTACTAAATATTAAAAATGGAGAAGCAATTTCCAGGGGAAAATGGTTGGCAGTTGCAATTATCAGGTATCAGTGGAGATGAAGAAAGGGAGGTAAAGGTGAGTGGGAATAGTAGCATTGTCATAAAATCCTAATGTTTTCAACTTCAAAATTGCTTAGTTAAGATCACAGAAACAATCATGACTTCGCTTCTGTGTCTTTATCCAACTGGTTTTGCTCTAGAAGAGCAGATGAAAATCCATCTGCCACAATATGCATCCTAATCATGGTAATGATATTAAATCTGAGAGGCAGAGAATGGCTTAATTTCATAAGATACTAACATTTTAATAAAAATAAATATGTTATAGCTAAAGTCAAATACTTTTGCCTCCTCTAAGAAGCTGTATTGGCAGCCAAAAGAACTTTGCTTTGTGTTACAGACCTGAACTGCAAATGGCACAGTCACTCAGCACAGATCACTATGAACCAGACCTAAACCATTAAATTATTACCTTGAAATCAAACAATGATAGCAGCTATATCCAACAATATTATCATTTCAAGTGTAGGGCTGAAGGGAGGTACCATCAGCTGGTGTAGAAGTCCTTAGTTGAGGAAGGTTGTACAAACTCTAAGGGGCTCTGTTTGCAGAGTGTGGCTTGATTGCCTCACCTGCTCACACTAGAGTAGAAAAGGGAATTACAGGCATCTCTCAGGTCTGCCAGGGCCATTGTGGTGGCTGCAGGCAGCTCTGAGCAGTGGACAGACATGCCTGCTGAACTTCAGCTCTGGCTCAGCACATCTGTGAAGGAAGAAAATGGAAAACACTTGAGTGAACAAGTAAGAGTGTATGTAAATAGGGGGAAAATTCTCACTGCTGAAAGAATTTTTCTTTTGGTCCAGGTTTGCCATATCTTCATAGAGAGCAGACATGGTAGAAACTTGTAACAGGACTTTGATTAAAAGGCTGTGACAATGTGCTTTACATGAGAATTGCATTTAGCCTGGCCTGCACTTTGCTATTTAGTATTTATTACCATCCTTGATGCAGAGAGAAATCTTATGAAAGCAGCTTAAATTATTTCTGGAAATAGGTTTTTCTCCCAGACGTTTCCTTATTGTAACTAATGGTTGGATGATAAAGTCCTTTGAAAAGGATGAAAACCCTGAATTATTTTGTACAGTGAAGCATGGAATGATTGCAGAGGCTGCAGAACTGAGCACTCAGACAGCTCTTCAGCATGTAAAATGCAAGGCTCTTTCTGTATAAGTAAAGATCCAGTTTGCAAAATAAATCCTATGCTCATTTCTTCATTTATATGTTGGAAATCTGGAGAAGGCAGATGTTAAGGAGGGTTAATTAAAATTCATTATTTATATAATGGAAGGTTTAAGTCTGCTTTTCAATAAGCCAGAGATTTGCACTCCTTTAGACAGTCAAGGTGGGCAGCTAAAATGAATAAATTACACTTAAGTAATTTTAAAGTCAAGGAATTATTAGTGTTGTGCCTCAAAGCATTTTAGAAAGCATTTTTTTCACCTTGTTACCTGACAGTAATAAAAAGTACAGACTGACTGAAAGACACAATTTGGACTGCAAAAACACATCAGAAAAAAATCACACTAAAATAAACATAGGTTATGGAGTCTAAAATAAAGTGTAAAGATGGCTCTGGTACTGTCTCCTTTCCCTCTAAATGTAGATAAAATAGAAAATAATGGGATTTCCAATTCTCACATGTGGCAGATGGGAAACTGAGAAAGGGAAACACTATCAGCATCAAGGCCCTGCTCCAGCCATGATCCTGCTCTCTCTCCATTATCCTGGGTGGTGTAGCATTGCAAGAGGCCCAAAGAAAGTTGTTGATCTAATCATGAAGGGCTGATCACAGTTTGGGCTGGATGCTATTTGGATTATTTGTTTCCAGCTAAGCCAGCAGTCTGGTCCAGCTCAGCAAGCAGCATCACTGCGTGCTTATCCTGGCACAAAGTTTGGAGCCCAGATTTGCAGGATTAGGAAAGGAGATGGGGCCAACTGCATAAATAAACACTTTTATATTCAAGAGGTGCCTCAGGGGGTCTCACCCCAAAACTGAGCTTCATGCAGCAGTTCCTGCATTGTTCTGGAAGCATTTTAGAAGAAAAGGGCATCAGGCACTACATTTTGGAAGAGCACTGATCACATGATAAGGCTGTTCTGGGAACACCTCCAGAGAGATCCTGTTTGCATTGCTCCAGGTCTGTCTCTGTACATGAGAGGAGTCTGGGACTCTGGCTGCATTTATTAGGATAGGAAAAGCATTACTTACTCCAGCCAAATCTCCCAAGCACATAATCCAATGATTTTTCTCAGGGCAGGATTAAAACACATAACAGGATGAGATTCCAAACTTAGCCATAAATATCCATACAAATATGGGTAGATAAGGTAGAACCTGCTGAGCTTGGTACTGGTTACACAAATGCAGAGTCCTGTATTATCCAGAATTACAGTTTCTAAAATAAATACATGTTGTCTCCATCCTCAAACTGTGAACACGTAGGTGTTAGGTTTGGTATTCAAAATATCACTTCAAAATAGCCTCATTTTACAGTAATAAGTTTTGGAGAAGAATCCAAGACATTCAGTTACAGAATAAGGTAAATATTTCCAAATCATTACTATAATACATTTTTAAAGCCTGTATGAAACAATTCTACACACTTTTGGCTTAAAATTTTTTGCACTCCTGCAGAGCATTGGGATTTTTTATCTCTTTTTGGATGGTGAAGGAGGGCAGAACACCTTAGCAGGGGATTTTTTATGCCATCACAGTTTGCTCACCATATTGTTACTTGACAAAGCAGCAACGGGAATACAAAGATTGTTTGTGCTTTTTACCCTTGGAATCATATTTCCTGCTCCAGGCTGTCTTTCACCAGTGGGTAAATGCTCTGGGTAGCTCTTTGCATGGTTTTCTTAGTGCCTGGCAGTTGATAAGCTGTAAGCAAACACAGAGCTGTGAAGAATTGTGCCATTTTATCAGATCTTGGTACCACAGTGTTTTCTATCTCAGTCTATCATTAAAGAACACACAGAGCTCCAACCATCTAATATGTACCAGAAAGCAGCACTGGAGTGATACTATCTGGTTGGGGTGAATCCCTCTTGTGAAGGACATTCCTTCCAGAATTACTGGGGATATTGATGACTGGCTGCTGGACACTGAGGGGCCTGTCCTGCATTCATCACCACTGTGCTGTATTTTACAGCACATCATCCCCACAAACCTTCATGCTGTCAGGGTGGGAAGATAAATGCAGAAAATTTGTTTTGACTCTTAGCAGATCTTGAAATAGCTGAAGAAATGTCATTTATGAATTTCAGAAAATAATGAACATTTCTGAGAAAGATAACTTTACATTATTTTTTATAGTTTTCTGTAAAGTATGTGTAATCTAGGAAGCTTTTGCTGGTTCATGATGGTGGGCATTTTATAACATTTCAGTGATTTGGTATGGAGGCTGGTAGGAGCATTTGAGTCTAAAGAGAGTGAATCAGAACTCTGGCCTATATTAATCTTCTCAGCTTTTTCACTGATCTCTCATTGTGTTATTCATTATGTGATTTGCAGGAGCTTCCTCAGGTGCCATCGACCTGTTACCATCTCCCAGTACAACAACCAACTGGACACTTGGGCTCCTCACAGATAGCAATGACATGATTTTTAAATTTGATGGAAAGCAAGGAGCCAAAATCCCAGATGGAATAGTCCCAAAAAATTTAACTGATCAATTCACCATCACTCTGTGGATGAAACATGGACCTAGTCCTGGATTAAGAGCTGAGAAGGAGACTATTCTCTGCAACTCTGACAAGACAGGTGAGTCTGTGTATGGAAAAAATGTTATGCAAAGGGAATATTAACAGCAGTAGAGTGTTGCCATGTCTCCTGATTTAATTTGGTCTGAGAAAAAACTAATCTCAGATGGTGCCACTCCAAACATTGCTGACTTGAGACTGACTTATTGAGGGGCCTGATGACTACCTAAATTTCAAACACAGCTGGGATAACACAGCTAGAGATTTCACAGGAATGGACTGATAACGTAACTAAATTATGTTTAATATTTTTTCATTATTTAGACTGAAACAGTTGTAATTCTCCACTGAAACAAGTTAGATAAAATATGCATTTGATATTCATTTATTAGCTGGGACAGTATGATTCTATGAACAAAGCTGATATAGCATAATTCAAGAGTCATACCAGTCCATGAGAAAACTCAGTTCTTTGGGGTTTCTCTGATGTGACTGGGTGCTGTCAGTGTGTGAGGCTCCCAGACACCAAGGGCTGTGTGTGGCTGAGCCAGGTGTGTCCCCCCGCAGAGATGAACCGGCACCACTACGCGCTCTATGTGCACAACTGCCGCCTTGTGTTCCTGCTGCGCAAGGACTTCGACCAGGCTGACACCTTCCGTCCCGCCGAGTTCCACTGGAAGCTCGACCAGGTACCTCCCTCATGCTTCCCAAGGTCATCCAGGACCCTTCTTCCTCCTCAGGCCTTTAGGCTGCACAGGGAACCACCCAGATCCCAGAGCAGCTGTCCAGAGTCTTCCAAAACCTCTTGCAATTACACTAAAACTTGCAGCTGTTGCAACTCTAATTAGGATTCACATAAAAAGAGACAAATAAGTTCTTTGTAAGTAGAGATTTATATCCTTTGGCAGTGGAGAGAGACATGATATTGCATATAATTCCCTAAATGCTTTCCATTTATCATTAAAAAAAAATCTGCTTTATCAGCACAATGGGAGTGATGGAAACCTTTTTGGTTAAGAGCATGCTGATACACAGAAAGGCACTTCTATTGTATTGTAAGTCCTATCTGCAGATCTTTTATCTGCTGTGCTCTATGTAATTTTGCCTTATTATTAAGCATATATTGCAAGAAAATTATTATTAAAGAGATAAGAGTTGCCTTTCATACACTTATTCATTCTAGGCAGGATAAACATCATTTGGATGAAAGAAGACAGACTTCAGCAAAGTATTATTTTTTTCAAAGCAAGTTTCTTCTTATCTTTGAGTCCAAAATATGCTATGGAAAATGTAGCTATAGGAATGTTTACTTTTCTAATTCACCTTCTAAATTTATACAAAAATGAGATCTCCATCATATTTATGAAATGAATGTGGTAAGAAAGCCTGTGGTGGTCATAGCGCTTGCTTTGCATTTACACTAACCAGTCTGGAATCAGTTTGTGCTGTACTCAATATGAAATCTTAGTGTCTCAAAATTAATTGAAATAAAATCATATTGAAGATGGCAAATCAGGAGTAACTGATATAATCTCAGATAAGGCTGTTGTGAGTGCTGAAGATGGACTTGTATTTCTAAACTCGGTACTAAGCATCTAATTAATGATAATGCGAAGTTTTTGGGAAGTATTTTGATTCTGAAAATTGGGTGCAGTCAACTTCTATATCCTTAAAATGAGAGAGAACCAATGCCCTCTCAATAAATGAAATTTCTGTGTGACTCTTGTGACTTAGCCATGAACCTTCCTAACTACTACTGGAAACTCCTACATGATGTAAACTAGAGACAGAAAATATTTTTTAGATCACTTGATTAATTTCCTTTCATTTGGCTGCTGTCAATTGATTTCCACTGTATATTTTCAGCTGTTGTTTATACATGAAAAAGAAAGTAGGATTAAAATAAAGTTTGTTATGTGCCCAGAATTCCATGAAGATAGATGTATATTGTCAAGGTGATACTGTTTTAAGTTTTGTCATTAAGGGACCTCATAAAAATTGCTGCTTTATCTCTTCTTCACGCTCCATCTGGCCTATATGGTAGAGTAAACTAAAAGAAACTCAAAATAAAACATATGTGAATAATGGGCCAGGAGGGAACTTGCATGGTTTTGAAGACAAGGCAGTGAGAAATTGTCACTAAAATGTAGTAAAATTATGCCTTCTTCTAACTGTATACCCAGAGTGGTCTATCTTAGAAAGCACAGGATATTTTAAAACCACACTGTGAAACAAGTTAGGGTCCTACTCAATATGAAAATAAGCTGGGCTAGACTTTCAGGAGTAGATTAATTTGATTGTTTGCATATTTAGAAACTGTCATGCCTCTGGAAATTTCACCTTCAGAACAGTTTATTCTGTAGTGGGAAACCCTCTGATTCCCTGCTGTTGTTTTGTTAAGAAAAGCCTAGAAATGAAACAGTGCCCAGCTGCTCTTTCTGCTCCCCCACCTGTCCTGTGGTACAGGGCTCTGCAGACAGGACAGGGCAGAAATTACTCTGCAAGACCCTCCAGGGCTTGGTCCCAACCACAGCCAGAGCAGAGGAAAAAGTGGCAGAGAACTTTATTGCTGGGCTCACTTTATGAGTGAAACAATCTAGAGATTGTTTTTGCTGAGAGGTATCCAGTGACCTTGAAAGAGGGTGAAGCTTGAACTGGTGAAATCATTTATCACTCTCGCTGCAGAACAGTAAAATTTATGATACCAGCTGCTCTGGGCTCTATCTACTCCATAAGACTCCTCATTCTTTCAGGGCACTGACTAAGTTTAATTTAATTGTCTAGATCTCATTTCTGTGGTGGGGGAGTTTGGCACACACTTTAGCTGCAGGCTCTGTCCTTGTTTGGATACAGGAATCCACAGAACAGTTTACACAGCTGCAGCTGAGCAGTGCATCTGGAGCCTCTCGACATCACAAGCCTTGCACAAGAAGTGTCTGGAAGCACCACATGACAGTGTCTGCCAGGTTAGCTCTGGAAAGACTGTCTTTAAGTCAGTTCATAAACCTAAGGATTTATTTCCAGTATGGCTTTCACTTTATTTGGCCCTATTTGTTCCATTGATGGCCTTTGCTAGGTGAATCTTTTACTTACTGCACTGATCCATGACCTGAGAGTGCCATAGCCCTGGGCAGATGTGCCTTTACCAGTCACCTACTGACACAGGACCTCCACAAAAGGTGCTGATAATCAGAGGTACCAGACTTTTCACTGAGGGTGCCCTTGTTATTTATAAGAAGCATGGGAAAAAAGAATTGTGGATAGTTTGGGATTTTCCCCACTTTCTTCCTTTTACAAATTAAGTATCTTAGTTGTGAGAGAACCCATTAGCAGTAATCTGGAAAAAAAAGGTATAGAAAGAGCAATGTTAAAGAAAATCAGTGTAAGGTCTGTAACACTGGTAATAAAAACTGCAATAGATGCCCAGGTAGAGGAGGTTCCTTCATTTTATTTCCATTTCCTTGTAAGCCCAGGTGTTTCCTTTGTTTCAGGATCATGACCTTTTTTCTGAGTTTCCCATTCAGAAGTTTAAATTCAATATCATTATGTGTTTGTCAACATTTATGTAATTTCTTTTCTCGTACTTTAAGTATTGGACACTTTTTAAACCCAAAAACTTATTACAAAAAGGGCAGAAATTACTTTTAACAAAACAAAAATTTTGTTACCAAAGTCAGTAAAAGGCATGTAAAGTATCACCTAATTATCTCAAATGGATAAGAACATAGGTGTTATTTTAAGTGAATTATTTAGGCAGCCAAATATGCATTTGGACCATCTAAGAATAACATATAAAATATTAAAACTGTTTCTTTGGCTTTCTTAGAAAGCTGTGAACCAAACCGGAATTGTAGTTTGAATGATTAACCCAGTCATTCAAGCCTTTGGTGACAGTGGAATACATAACACTAAACAGGATGGTGTATTTCACACTGTTCAGAACAGGTATTACACTTTTCATACAAATACAAGGCCAGCCAAAAGGTATTTTTTCTTCTCCTAAATCAATAGGATAACAACACTTTTTTTATAGGAAGAAGGTATCTAAGCCAGAGATGAACAATTTTTCATGTACTTTATACACAGTGCAACATTATTTTCAGGATGTTATCATTCTGCAAACATTCTTCACCCCATGGGCAAAATTTATGTTGATCCCATTAAAAACAGGGAATCTAGTGCATGATGTGGAGTCATTCTAAGTCAGCAAAAACAAGATAAACATGCAGAAAGTTACTTTTTCTTTACTAAAATGAGATAAATTGTTTGAATAATCCAGAATTAACCTGCAGTGGTTTTCACTGTGAAAAAGCCCCAGAACAATTCCTTTTCTAACAGGAACTACAGGAGACAGTTTAGATAAGTCTAAATGTGTTGCATTTTGTCTGTGTGGGCATGGAGCTGCTGAAGGCTCAAGGCAAGGCCTTGGTTTGCACTTCACCACTTCAGTGGCCACACACACACCCGGGGCTTCCCCTGGAGGAAGCAGCCATGGCAGTCAAGCACTTCACTCCCAGCTCCTTTTTTAAAATCAGCACCTGCTCAAGGACATGGTAAAGCAGGAACTGACTTTCAAAGGAGTTTATGTTACATGGTAAGAGGGTAAAGTGAAATTGATTTAGTATTTGGACTTTTTTTTTTAATATATAGTTAAATTGGATATTTTCCTCAAATAACAGGATTTATGCCTGGAAGTGGTTCTTTTATGCTGGTTTGTTGAACATTATTTAGAATTGTTATTTGTGTGCATTCAGTTTTAAGAGCACCCTTCATATAGTAACAACTGTGCATGGCCTCCCTCTTGAGAGATCCAGAGAGAGAGAAAACGAGTGAATACTTATGGAAAGTGCACAATAATCTCAGTCCAGGAGAGGTAAGGGTACACAGAGAGACAGTATGCTGTGAATTTCCACATTTCTCTGTGCATGAAATTTATTCTCTAGGTAAAATCCATCAGGCTTGGCAGTCCCATCCTTTCCGACATGATGCTCTATTTGAAGTCACCTTTTTTTTTATGATGGAGTTTAGTTGTTTATTACTTGAAGCTCAGAAGAGTTCCTTATGCTCTTAACCACTTACTTTAGAAATTGGTACACAGGCCTGCATTGCTTTATGCATACAGATTTAATAAAACTGCAGAAACAAATAAGTGAGGTGTTTGCCTACGGAGCCAGTAAGAGAGAAATGATAAATATGAATGACTAATTCTGCAACAGAGATTAAATAATTCTAGGATTTAAAAAGTCTTTGTGGCATTCCTGGCACCTTAATTGCCTTCCATTACAGCCCTGTCTATTCTGACACACTTTATTGCTACTTTCCATCTCTGAATGCTATTTTGACAAATATTTATTCAGTGTCTTGCTTCAAAACAGTTCTTGGTATCACAAGGATAGTCACCAGTGATGATAAATACTAAAACTATTCTTTGAGATTCCAAGTGAAAGAAGCTTGTTTAATGTAAGTTTTTAATGCAACTGCTCTATCACTGATAACAACAAAGTCTTGACAAATCACACACAGTGGCTGTCCAGAACTTGCTTTATGACATACAGAAGTCCCCTTGAGCCCCTCTGAAGTATTCCCTACAAATTGGTGTGCCTCTGTGCATTTCTGATTTCTGCAGTACAGCCCAGTGTGAAATGCAGTGACTGCTCTGTGCTTCTTTAATACTTCTATGACCTTAAGGAACAACCAAGGTCGATATTTTATCATTTCTCTACTTGCTTTTGCTTGAAGTTATTTGGACATTTTTCTGCATAATTCTGTTCCACATTTTGCAATTTTCTGACCTGTTTTATTACAGGTTTATTACACTGGTATGGGATTTTCACACCTGATCATGCTCAGCTACTGTTCCCCAAGATTTTAAAAGAGCTGGGTCAACCGTTCTGAAAATTATCCCTATTATGTGCTGTCCTTTGGGTTTACATAGGCAACTGTTTTTCCCATATGTAGTTATGGTCATTCCCAAGGGAAGTTAGAACTGTTGCAAACATTCTTTAGACCCTGTGACACCAATTTCTCAAAGAAAGCAGAAAAAAAAAAAAAAGGGAAGGAAACTCTACATAGAATAAAAGGAAGCTAAGATTGTCTATAGCACCATGAAATAATAAAAAGTATGACATTCTTAAAGCATCCTGTAGGAAGACCCTCCAACTAATTTCATTTCTTAGAGAAAAATCTTGATATGGAGTTATTAATAAATGTAAACAAGCTAGAATAAAATGTCTGTTAGTGCCCTGGTTTTACACTACTCTGGGAACTCAAGAAATAGAAAGCCTAGAATGGAAATTCCCCATCAAACTATTCTTTGGAGGTGAACAGTCACATTTACTCTCTTGTTTGTCAGCTATTTCTAATATTTCTCTTTTACACTGCATGTGATTTATCACTTGTGCACCAGAATTTTACAACACATGAAGAAACTGGTTTGGAAATGTTCAAGATCTGTTACTTGGGCAATTTCCTGGGGCCCCTCAGGAAATTTAGCTTAAAGGAAAAGCAGGTTGGCTTTCAGGTGGTGTCTGAAGCATTTCACAAAGACAGGACTGGTATCTTCATCCTTGCAAAGGCAGGTTAGGAGACAAAGAGGTTGTGTTACTAATAAATATACATTAATTTATCCATGTTCATGAACTGTTTATTCCAATCTTAGAGCCAGGGTTTCTGGCTGTCTGCAGCATGGTGGTGTTTTTCCATGGATTTACTTTAACATCTGGGTAATCTCTTCATAATATCTAAGGCAAGAAAGGCATATTTTCAAGCACATGATGAAAAAATGAGTAAAAACAAAGAACTGAGCAGCTTTCTAATCCTACAGTTAAAAACAAAACACAGGATGCGACCTAACTGCAGTCAGCAAGTTTTATTGAACTGACATATTTGCTTGATGCAGTTTAGGAACAAGAAATGCTGGTTATATTAGAATTATTTCATGCAATGAAATGAATGAATGAACTACAGATCTAATTCACTAAGACAGCTGGAAATTACAGCATGACAGCACAAAGACATGCTGCAACTACTGTACATAATCAGGCTTTTCAGGTGCTTTATCTGTCAGCATGATTAAGCAATTTCATTATTTAAAGTTGTAATTAAGCCATCCATATTTTTGAAACCCATTGTGAAAGTCAGCATTACACATTACGAGTTTCAAGGCTACAAAAGCAGCTCAAAGCTTGCATGCAAATCAGTTTGCAAACTCTTCCTGTCACTGCAGTGAAGTGTCCTGTGTCACTGCCACAAGTGAATGTACCTTAAATAGAAAGGTTCTTATTGGAAAGCTGCATTTTCTAATGCACTTATTTACTTGCACCAAGTAAAAACTTGATCTCCTAATCTTCCCTTTCTATACTTTACCCACTACATTTTTATTTTCTTATATCTATTATTGAAATTGTAGTGCATGTAGGTTGTGCAACCTTGGCACAGAGAGAGATGCACTTTATATATCTCCTTAAAATTCCTTCCAGCACTAAGTAATGTCTAATATTCTGAAAATATATCATTATGATTGCTAGTGGTTTAATAAAACTTATATCAGGCATTTGCCATGTGAAAGTAGCCATATAAACAACTACTCACCTAACAGTGCAGGAGTAATTTAGCTGTACTATGGATTTGTCAGTTTTCACTGCACCATCTCTCTAGATCATCAAAATCAATATTCTTATTTACAGAGCTCCTGGGATGTATTAAGAATGACTGTGGTGGGTAAACCAAATGTGTGATTTACATGAATTTGAAGAAAGATCAGTTTCGCTTTTCATAAAGAGCTCTACTTTTCTAAAGATATTGACTTGCTGCATCTCGCTCTCAAATCCCCGGTCAGCTGGGCGAGTTGGGTAGAGCGAAGGAACTTCTCCTTGGATCCCAGGGGGCTCTCAGAAGCTCCCTCATGAGTCCAAAGATGAGCTGGTCCCACAAGCAAAGGAGAGAGGCGCTCTTCCTCAGGATTAGTTCCGAAGTTTAATGAGGGCCAGGAGGGACCCCAGGCCACATCTGACCGTGAAGGACATCCAGAGAGAGAGATAGAGATTTCCTTGCCCGGAGCAGCCAGATATAGGGGGCGGAGAAACCTGAGTAGACAAGGGGGGAAGGACATGGGGGTGGCTTTCCGGGGGTCAGGGATTTTGGGGTTTGATGGACATACAGGTACTGATGGGGATGCTGGGATGAACCAAACGGATACAATGAGGGGGATATGGAGGGACAAACAATTATGAGGGGATATACAGTGTAACACAACTCCACATTGACTGTCTTAAGACATAAATTTAAAAAACAATTTTTTTTGCATTCACCAGGATTTCAGAATTTATATCTACTGACCATATTGAATTTTGCTGTTATTGCTGTGCTTATGTGCTGCAGAAAGTAAAAAATTCCTGAGGGCTGCACTACACCTCTGCAGAGCTGATGAGCCAGTGGGAAATTACTGATGTGAATCTGCACTGGCCAGGATTCCAAACCTCTGCTTCCTTACCAATGGATATTCACTGTGTAAGGATAAAGGAGAATCAGCAGTTGTTAAATAAGGTCAGGGTAACTGCAGTGTTTCAGTTCAATACCACCAAATAAAAATGTGCTCTTCAAGCTGTGCTTGAATCCGTGAGCTTTGCCAGAGCGTGGCAGAGCCAGGCTAATTTAAAAATTTAGTATTAACCATTTTCTCATTAGCAGTTATGACCTGATTAGGTTACAAATAATTGTGGATCCACGTACAGTTTTGTAACAGTACTATTGCTGGCTAGGAAATGGAATTCCTTATGAATAATTTCATGTCTTGAAAGCTTTTTCTACTTCAGCACTGCATATTCTTTATAAACAGTCAATGAACCCTACAGAAACTTCTTAGGCAGGCAAAAGCAGGATCCTCATCTGACTTTTCCATTAGCAGAAGTTGTTTTCAAATGAAATTCTAAATGCAACTTTAATATTAGAAATTGCAAGTTTATTCAATCATAATTTCAAGAAAGTTTCTGGCATTTTTTTGGTATTATTGAGAGCTGTGATGTTGTGTAGGAGTTTTTAAAGTAATTGCATATTAAAGTCATAACAAATCTCCATCAGCAAGAAAATTTACCAAAAGAAGCATCACTATGACATAGAAGTTGCACACACTTCTAGTGGAGTATTATAACAAACCTTCCAATTTTAAAATATCCTCACAGCAGCCAGGGAAATTCCTATTTCTAATTTACTCAAAACTGCTTGAAAACAGACAAAATCTGCAGACTGATATTGCACAGATCTTCCTACCCCTGTTTCAGTATTCTTCCAAATGGACAATGGCATTTCAGACACTCCAGAATTTTACTGCATTTTTTCAAGCAGTTATACAGAGTCCGGGATCTCACTAAATTCTTTTCCTATCTTACAGTGATCCTTTCATTACTGATTCAGTCTCTTCCAGTTTGTTCATTTCAATTAACCTGTGGACTCAAACCTGTTCAGAGGAATTTACTGTTGCTGTAATTGCACACAGGGACTGCATGGCATTTTATATTCTTTTCCAAGTGGTCTCATGCCCTCTCTCCCTCAGGCATCTCTGTCACCATCCCTGGATTTGGATGCACTCCCGAATGAGGGTTTGCTGTAATTCCATGGCCAGGACAGAGACCCTGATTTCAAATTCGGCCTTCATTTTCCGTATGATGAATATTTAACCCAATGTGGCTGATTTAATGAAAATTCTTGCAGTAACTTATGACCTGGTGCTCAGCTAAAGTAAATAGAAGGAGAACTGGGATAGCAGTTAAGTGTATTACAATTCAGACATAAATGATGGTATTAATATGACTCTAGAATATGTGCAATAGGAGGCCATAGATATTCCTGTGCGTGCAAAAGTGACAGGAAATGTCCAGTTGCTTTCAGGTAATAAAAGACATTGCTGACTGTCACACTTGGATTCCTTTCTGCAAGGGCAGAGCTGCTGTTGCACTCCTTGAATGTCACTTCCTAGCCCAAATGGACTAATTGTTTGGATTTCAGAAATACACAGCTCTCAGCTGGCAGACAAGCCACCTATTGTCTTTATTTCTGCAGTTATGGTTGTTTTATATCATGTAAGTCTTCCATATGACTTGGTAAGGGTCTGTCGTGGTGCCCCCGGTGAAACAGCTAGCCCAGCACCTGGGCACCGGCTGGCAGCTGAAGCCACTCTCTATAACCACGCATCTGTGCGTCGGCAAGAGTAGTGGCTCGTAGGTCGAAAACCCGCCTGAGCCAGTGGGGGAAGCACAACACGGCTATATGAGATGGAGCCGTCCAATTGAGGTAGACTGCAGTCCGGTTTTATTGTAGATGCGCGTGGAGTAGAACAGTACCGAAGGGAAGTCTGCCCCAAAAGGTGGAGAGCACTGGTGTGCGCGCTTTTTTATATTGGGGTGGTAACCAGGGGAGGGAACAACAATTAATCAATGGGGTACAGGGAGGGAGTGGTAGCTGGGGTGTCAATCACGGGCAACCTCCAATAGGGAGAGAGAAGGGAGGGGTCCCCAGAGACCAGCCGATCACCCGAGGCCTCTGATGGAAGCTTCTGGATGGAGGGGTGAGGCCTCAGAGTGACAGACAGGCCCTGGGGTGAGGGGTGACCGTTGAGGGTTACATAACCAGGGTGATTGACAGATAGGAGGGGGAGGAGGGGAAGGAGGGACGGACCAACAGACCCATATAGGGGGAGCAGGAGAAACCATAATAGGGGGAAACTTAAAACACACCACAACAAAACAGAACGAAATGAAGGTCTCTTATCAAAATGAATTAAACTCAGTCCGGGGGAGGAATTCTGACTTCTGGTAGGTGTCCCTGAACCACGGCTGACAGGTGGAAGCTGTCTCTGCCCAGGGTCAGTCTTCTAGTTCTTCTTCCTCCTGCTCTTCTTCTTGGTCGTCTGACTCCTGGGCAGAGACAATGACAGCCAGGTTTGCCGTATGGATGTTTAGTGCCTTTTCGATGAGGTTGGACACCACCCGCCTCAAAATTCCGAACATAACAAGGGCTAGGAGAAGGACAAACAAAATTAACAATCCAGACCAAATAATGGAAGTGGCCCAACCCGAAATACCCCAGGAATCGGTGAAGAAATCAGACAAGGCAACGATAACAGTGTCCTCAAATGGCAATTTTGGACAAAACTCGTTGTGGTGGCCATCGGGAGGCCTGGTGTTCTGTTTGGGGTCTCGGGCTGAGGCTGTAACATAAAAATGAATAAGGTTAATGGGGGTAAATTAAAAGGAACGGGTCCGTCTCCTCCTCCTCCAGCAGACGCCTTCCACCTGCCGGACTGGTGTTGCCTGTGATGGTTTGACGATGTATAGGGGCACCCACTTACCAGGAGCCCATCTTAACCCTGTGGGAGTTGCGATGCAAACGTACCCCTGTCCTCGCATGACGAGCTCAAAGGGACCCTGGAGCTGCCACATCTCAGGATCTTTGATTAAGACAGGGGTCTCTCCTTCAGCTCCAGCTGAGGGTTGGTCTTAGAATGGCGCACGATGGGAGGGTTCAGGTTCTCAAATGAGCAGTTCAGAAAGTTGTAAGTAAACAACACCTGTGCCAGATGGACATGAGGGGATTCCACCTTCATCGCCACTCGTTGGTGTTCAGTGATCTTCTTTAGGCTCTGGTGGGTCCTCTCAACTATGGCCTGACCTGTCGGGGAGTGGAGGATGCTGGTGATGTGCTCCACTCCCCATTGTTGCAGGAAGATCCTGAGCTCCTTGGAGGCGTACGCTGGGGCACTGTCTGTTTTTAAAACCTTTGGAACCCCCAACATAGAAAAAGCATGGATGAGGTGGTTAATAACATCCCTTGCCTTTTCTCCTGCATGGGCAGAGGCACAGACCGCAGCAGAAAAGGTATCAATTGACACATGTACATCTCTGAGTCTGCCGAATTCTGGGATCTTAGTGACGTCCATCTGCCACACCTCACAGCTGTGGAGACCTCTGGGGTTGCCCCTGCGCTCAGTGTGGGCATTTGGTGGTTTAGGCACTGGGGACATGTAGCCACGATGGCCTTGGCCTGATCACGGGTTAGTTGGAATTGCCAGACCAGGCCAGGCGCGTTCTGGTGGAACTTGTGATGGCTGACTTTTGCTTGTTCAAATTTGTCAGGGAGCGGCGCCATCAAAAGCGGGGCTGCCAGGGCATCAGCTCTTCGATTGCCCTCGGCAATGAACCCTGGCAGGTCGGTGTGCAACCTGACATGCATCACGTAGAACTGTTGCTCTCGGTGGGAGACAAGATCTATTAGTCTAGAGAGCGACTTGTACAGAGCAGTGTTAGACACCTCCTGCAGAATTGCATTCTCAGCTCTGGACACTACACTGAATCAGTTACCAAATTGAAGGGTTCCTGGAACCTCTCAAAAGCCCTGACGACAGTGGCCAACTCAGCTACCTGAGGTGATCCTTCCACCTCGGCAATATCTGCCTCCCACCGCTAAGTTTGATGATCCCTCCAAGTCATGACTGACTTGTGGGATGCTCCAGATGCGTCTGTGAAAATTGTCAAGGCTTTTAGAGGTTGCCTGCTTTGGACCCTTTTTAAAGATAGCGAAAATTGGACATCTGAGTTAAAGATTTTATGGCCTGGCCGATGAATTGAAATTTGTCCAGTGTAACTGTCCAATGCAAACTTCAGGGACTCGTTCTCTTGGAGTAGATGCTCTAACATTGCTTTCGTGAATTGGCCCGTTGTTAATTGAATGGGTACGTGGATGATGTTGAAGTCGCACCCTGCCAACTCCCTGATTCGCTGTCACGCTTTCCGAATTAAGTCAGCCATCAACTCCTGTGGCAAGGTCATCCTTCTGGACCAATGGTGGCTCAGGAAGACCCACTCTATGATCAAGAGAGGGTCCCTTTCGCCTTGGTCCTCACCCTTGATGGAATCGTGCCATTGGAAAATGACCCCATGGAGGTGTGGCAGTTTTCCCAGTATAATGGATCTGAAGGGCAGGCCTGGTTGGTAGTGATGGGCATGCCTGGCAGATATATAACTTTGTATGTTTTCCAGCGCTTTCTCTGCCTCTGGGGTAAGAGTCCGTGGGGAACTTGGCCTCTCTCCCCCTTCCAATAAATTGAAAAGGGGGCCTAGGGCTTCGGTGGAGATGCCTAGCCACGATCTTACCCAGTTTAAAGATCCACACTGTTGTTGGAGATCTGCAAGGGTCCGGACGGTGTTCCTGATTTCCAGTTTCTGAGGAACAATGGTCCTCAGCGTCATCTGCAGCCCCAGGTACTTCCAAGATGGCATCCTTTGAATCTTCTCTGTCTGGAGCTCGAACCCTGCAGCAACCAACGAAGATCTTATGAGGTCAAGCGCATAGGTAAGCACATCGTCAGAGGGAGCACACACCAAGATGTCGTCCATGTAGTGCAGGATGATGGCATCTCCCACAGCTACATGAACGGGGACAGCAAGGAAGAAACATGCCACTGGCAAATCATAGGACTGTTCTTCATTCCTTGGGGTAAAAACCTCCAGTGGTACCTCTTCCTTGGGGCTTCTCGGTTGAGGGTAGGAACCGAGAAGGCAAACCATGGGGCATCGTCAGGGTGTAGGGGAATTTGGAAGAAACAATCTTTTATCTCAATCACTGACAAATTCCAATTTTGGGGAAGCATCGCAGGGGACAGCATCCCTGGTTGAAGAGATCCCATATCCTCAATGACTTTGTTCATCTCACGGAGGTTGTGAAGGAGCTGCCACTTGTCTTTGTTAGGTTTTGAATAACAAAGACAGGGGAGTTCCACAGTGACGTGGTCTCCACAATATTGCTTTTCTGCAGCTGCTCCTCTACGAGCTCCTCGAGCGCCTTTAATTTCTGCTTGTTTAGCAGACACTGTTCCACCCAGACTGGTGTATCTGTGAGCCAATTCAGCTTCTGGGTGAGGCGCTTCTCAATGACCGCTGCCCAAAAAAGCTGGGGGGGCTTGGGGATGTCAATTTTTGCCCCCCACTGGTCCATCAGGTCTCTTCCCCACAGGGGTTCTGTGAAATCCAAAACGAATGGGCGTATCGAGGCCAACTGCCCGTCTGGCCCCTCAATTTGTACGATGCTCTTAGATTTTTTCACAAATTGAATGCCCCCTATGCCCTGCACTCTGCCGGCCACGTTTTGCAATTCCCAATGTGACAGCCATTCCCTGGAGGGAATGATCATCACATCTGCCCCTGTGTCCAGGAGCCCCTGTATGGTCCGCCGTTCCCCGCGCAAATTCAGCCCGCATGTGATTTTGGGCTTGTTCTCCCCAAGGGCCTGTGCCCAGTACACAGATGGAATGAGCTTCTTGCGAAGGGTGTCTGCCTGCTCCCGGTCCCATGGTGGTTCGGGGACCGGGTTGACTTAAGCAACTATCTAGCCCTTAGGAAGAAACACAGGTGGACGGACACAATACAAGGGGAGCACGATCTGCCCCGGGACCAATGTTACCAACCCGGGCAGCACCGTGATCTCCTGGGGTGTGTACTTAGTGTCCCCAACAAGGATGCACTTACATCGCAGCTGGCTCCAGGTACCTGAACCCTCAGAGTACACCAAAATCAGATGGTGGTCGGAGCCCTTCAGATGCGGTGGTTCCATCAGCTGGAGCCTAAAGGGGGAAAAGCATGACGCAGTGGTTAAGATGGGTCATCTGTGCTGTTGTTCATAATGGGTGCGCTGTAAGTCCATAGAAAAAATGTCCAGTCTGGTAGGTATAATGTCCACTGTGGGCATCTGCTGGAGTTCCCCCTCCTGGGAAAGGTTCATGCCCACCAAATTTCTGCCGAAGCGCAGGGAGGGGCTGCGCTCATTGTCTAGTTTTTTTGGGGTTTGTGGGCCGTGCCCTGCTCCATCCTAAAGCAATGGAAGTCACTTTTAAGGAGGCAGTTGCCCCACCAATGTCCGGGTGTCCCACAAAGATAACATTTGTTGTTCTGCAATGGATGGCACTGGTGTAGGGGTGGCGGGTGCGCTGAAGGGTGCGGTGGCTCGGCTTCGGCAGCGTAGGCCCTTTTGATTGGTCCAGGCTGTGGTGGAGGTCTGTCTAGGGATGTCTCCTCTGGTGGAGTGAGGTCTACCTTCTTTTCGCATACCTCCAACATGTCTTGGAGAGAGGGCCGCGGTTCCATCGGGAGGCTGAGGATTGCCGCTCGGCATCTGTCAGGACCTCCTGCCTGGCCCTCTCATCCTTTACCTGCAGCTCCACCGACCTGGTTTTTCTATGAACTCAAGAAAGGGTTTGTTAGGGGCCTGGATGATCTTAAGGTAATTTAACACTTGACCTTTGGGTTTAAGTTGCTTAAAAGCCTTTTCCGCTGCCCTAACTGACTCACGCAGTGCCGCCCGGGGGATTTCAGTGGCCTGGTGCACTCCGTCAGCCCACTCCGCTTGACCGCAGAGGTGGTCGATGGAGAGCATACCTCCCCCTGCATCATTTGCGGAGGCCAGGTTCTGCCAAAGACGGAATAAGGCATCCCGGACCTCCTTCCGCCACTCCGTCTCCCACCTCAAAAACTCCATGGGAGTCAGGAGGCAGGAGAACAGTTGACAGAGTTCAGCAGGGGTGAGGTCGGTGGACAAAGTGGCCGCGAGCATCCCCCTAAAGCACTCGCACTCCCGAATGAACTCCCGCTGTGCCCTGCACAATTCCTTGGTGACCTGGAAGGGCAGCGGGGTCCACTCAGTGCAAATGCTTCCCTCAGCGCGCGGGATGTAGGTGACTGGCGCTGTGAGGAAAGTGCTTTGGGGACCAGACGGGTTCAGGGAAGGAACAGGGGGTAAGGGGCAACCATTCCCAGGCATGGGGGTGTCATTTCTGGTCCCAGGCCCCACCCCTCCGGCCCCACCAATGTGGGAAGCGGAAGGGGGACCGTGGGAACCGGAACCCGACCCCAGATGGGAGGGGCCCGGGAGGTGGGTGGAGCAGGAAGAGAGGGAGGGCTCTGCCCTGGGGGCGTAACTTGCTGAGGGGTTAGAGACATGAGAAACTTGGGCGGAGCCAGAGGGTGGGTGTAGAAAACGGGAGTGGGCAGGGCTTGGGGAGGGGCTGGATGTGAGGAAGGGGTTGGAATTTAGGAGAAAGGGATTCTGGGGAGGAGAAGAGCAAGAAGCGGGAAATCCCATGCGGTCCCCACCATCTTGTCCCTCCTCAGTGCCAGCGCCATTGTGAGGAGGGAGGCAAGTGGCGGGAAACTCCACGTGGCCCCCACCATCTTGTCTTTCCCAGGGACCATCTTGAGGTTTGGGAGAACTGGGGATCTTGAACGTAACTTGGGTTTTTTTGGATGGGGCTGTACATTTCTGGGGTAGATGGGGTGAGGAAAGGTTCTGAGGAGTCCAGTACCTTTGACTCCTCAGGTGGGGGGATCTGGGGTTCTGCGGAAAGCCGGAGAGACGGTAGCAGCCCCGCGCAGAATTGCGGGTTGCTCCCCGCAGAATCCCAGGTCTGGGGCTGACTGGGGAGGAAAGAGGGCTAGGTGAGGGGAAAACTGGGGACAAAGTCCCCACAGATGGGTCTTCCTCCACTTCCTGTTTATCTTTTAGAAGCGATCTAATTTGTAAAGCCCAAAATATTAACTTTGCAATAGAACTACCCCCTGTTTTTCCTAATAGGGTTAATTTAGAGCCAACTGTATTACAAAACCAAAAGTCTGTGATATTTTCGGGGGTAGTATTGTTGGGGAAATGAAGGAAGAGCCATTTTACCAGGTTTTTAACCTCTCTTTTCTTAAGAACAACCCCCCCCGCCCCACCAACAAGGATTCCCACAACTTAGAGATAGACTCCTTTTTGTTCAGCAGAAAGTGTAGCTCCCATGGTTTCCTCAGAGTAGCTGAACACTAACAAATCCCGCCATGGAAAAAGGATACCGAAAGTAAAACGAAACCCCCCTCCGGGCTAAACCAAACTTTCCCCCCACCCACGGGACAAAAAAGGAGCCCCTCCCCTTGTCCCTCACCACAGAAAAGAAAGGGGGAAAAGAATAAAAACCCTGTAAGAATTCTCCTACTTACCCTGTCCGGGGAGGAAAAGAAAACTCCGGGGCGGGTGTCTATCAGGGAGAGACTGGGTCGGCGGCTGCGTCTCCTATCCCCCAGGAGCGCCACCTCTAGAATGAGGTCTACTCCCACTGGGAGTGCCTTGAAAGCCAGGAACCTCTTGCAGACCAACGGCAGGAGTCACAGTCCTGGGATGGCAGCCCTGCTGGTTCACGCTGTGGGCTCTGGCAGCGTCTTCCAGAGCCCCAAGTTGGGCGCCAAAGCTGTCACAGTGCCCCCTGGTGAAACAGCTAGCCCAGCGCCTGGGCACCGGCTGGCAGCTGAAGCCACTCTATATAACCACGCATCTGTGCGTCGGCAAGAGTAGTGGCTCGTAGGTCGAAAACCCGCCTGAGCCAGTGGGGGAAGCACAACACGGCTATATGAGATGGAGCCGTCCAATTGAGGTAGACTGCAGTCCGGTTTTATTGTAGATGCGCGTGGAGTAGAACAGTACCGAAGGGAAGTCTGCCCCAAAAGGTGGAGAGCACTGGTGTGCGTGCTTTTTTATATTGGGGTGGTAACCAGGGGAGGGAACAACAATTAATCAATGGGGTACAGGGAGGGAGTGGTAGCCGGGGTGTCAATCACGGGCAACCTCCAATAGGAAGAGGAGAAGGGAGGAGTCCCCAGGGACCAGTCTATCACCCGAGACCTCTGGTGGAAGCTTCTGGATGGAGGGGTGAGGCCTCAGAGTGACAGACAGGCCCTGGGGTGAGGGGTGACCGTTGAGGGTTACATAACCAGGGTGATTGACAGATAGGAGGGGGAGGAGGGGAAGGAAGGATGGAAGAACAGACCCATATAGGGGGAGCGGGAGAAACCATAATAGGGGGAAACTTAAAACACATCACAACAAATGTAGGGAAGTATTGGAAGTTGGAATTTTAATATTCAGATTTTTTTTCTTTAAGTTATTTACAATTTTGAAAGCAAACACCTGACCTATTTGTCAAAACTAAAAAGGCATATTTTTCAGGGTTGTTTCTTTTTTTTACCTGAAGAACTGTTGTCCCATTTCTAACAATAGTAATTTCAGCATCCATTTACCAGTCAGTGAAAGGGTGTTTCACTGGGAAAATTTCAGATGGCTCAATTGTGAATAAATGTTTGAACCTTTAAACAATTACTTTAATGAGATTAAAGGCTTGTGCAACACTGATCTTGAAACACTGTCTTGCCACAGTATATTTTTTTAAATAACGCCAACCCAGAACTACTCTGGGATGCAGACCCTGAATGCTGACTTGTTTCCTCCATAAAAGCACTAAGAACATGATCATAATTAGTATTAGAAACAAGATGCATATTGACAAAATAACAGCATTCTCTGGCAAAGTCACACATACAGCTGATAACTAATAATATTTATGTTGTATAAGTTCCTGACTTACATCTGTGTATAAATACAGCAGCATGGACACACAACAATTCTTAACTTTACAGAAGTTATTAAGGGAGCCAAGTATGACTAATTGCCACTTTTTAGCTGCATTAAAAACAAAATAGCATTTGCTTTTCCTTGAATTATGTCCTAATTGTCTGCTGGAACAGAAGTAAATTCCAGACTAATCTGTATGGAGAAGGATCACCTATTTCTGCTGTGCCTTTGTGCTGCTATAGCTGCCTCCAGCTCAGACTGCTGCAGTATCCACACCTGCCAAAGTAGTGGGCTCTGGGCTGCACAAGATTCCCTCCATGGTTCCCTGGAGAGATCCTCTCAATTCAGTGGAAGACTTGTATAAAAGCAGGGATTCTTTCCCGATTTGCACTGTGCACTTTCAACAGAACAAATAATCTTTCACATAAATCATTTCTCCCAAAATGTGGAAATTGTGAGAGGTGTTTAACACCTGTGTCAGCTGCATCTGCCTTTGCTGAGCACATTTAAAGTAACCCTTGCAAGCATTCTCAGCACCTCCTTTAGAGATCAGAGCCTTTGAAGAGGGACTTGCCAAGTGATGGGGGCCTTCAAAGAGCCAGCAAAGAACAGGTCTGCAGCCTCAGGCAGGATCCAGGTGGGTTTTCTTCTATGTGCAGACCAGCCTGGGAACCCCAGTGTTTCCCAGATGGGAGCTGAGAGCTTAGGCATCAAGTCTGGATGTTTATTTAATGACTTATTGCCAGCATATAAGTTCCTGTGGGATGTGTGTCAATAAGGGAGTGTAGTCCTTTGGTCTGACAAACGGAGTGATGTGTGTAGGTGGGACTGTGTGAGAGGGAGGAAACAGGAGCTTTCTTCAGGATATGTTTTTAGAGCTGAGCACAAGTGTTTGTCCTCTAAAGCAAACAAGCCCCAGCTACCGTGTTTTCTTTGTTTCGGGGGTCTAGTTTGAATTAATCCAACTCTTGGTACCTTTATAACATCTTAAAAGCTGCCTGAACCAAGTGTTTTATTTGTTCAGCAGCAAGGAAAGGATGTATCATCCTGCTTTGAACAGGGACAGCCTGCTTTTTCTTCATGCAACCTCCTGATGCTCAGAGACAAAAATCCTCAGTTCCTGAAGACCCTTCAGGAGTGTGACCACACCTCTCCATTGTCTCAGTCCTTCCAGCAGCAAGCAGTCAAGATGCCTGACTCAGATGCAACCTTTTGTTACCAAATGTTTAACATTTGAGTATTAGCATTTCAGCCAGGTTTCTAGGAAGCAAACTGAATAAAAAACAGGTGTATTAATAACTGAGAGGTAATGGCAAAGAATATTAGGGTTTGTATTAACACTCATACCTTTTGGTTTCTTAAAGTAAGTCTATGTTTTGATTAAGTATTATTAATAAACTGAAAATTATTTCCTTGGTTTTCTAGCAAATAATGTGTTTTTCAGGAGGTGTGTTAAATAGGCATTTCATTTAGTTTATGACCACGATTCCATTTGCAGACATAGCCCTCCAAAGAGTGAAAAATAAGTTTGTTGCAAATCTCTTAATAGAAATATCTGACAGACAGAATTCCTGTATGTGTCACCTAAGAGGGCGGATTTTGGAGATGAGAGAAAGTGATTTAAATTCCAGATAAGATTCAAAGATGAAGCCTCATGAGTGATGAGGCCTCATGAGTGAAATGAAGTAGAATTCTATGTGTGCTGTCTTGAGGAGGGAACAAACTCACAGACAAAAAGCTCATTTCAGCTCCCTTTGAAGTGAGGTTGTTCAAAAGCCCACACCTTTTCAGTTTTGGAAAGGACATTAATAATGCAAGAAAATAAGACTGGCACAATTTGTGCCTCAATGTACATTAAAACATCCCTGATCTCAGTGCTCCCTTCCCACTGATGCCCTCAGGAACATAATGGGTACCATTTGGACATAAAACATGCTTTAATGCTATAAATGCTTTATAAATGCATCAATAGGTGAAATTCAAACACTTAATTGAGCACTTCAATAAATAATGTCAACCAAATATCAGGTCTCAGATTAGGAAATAAAGGAGGTATTTGGGCTGTTTCAATTAGGTACGAGCTCAAAGAATCTGGTGGGTCTCATAGTTCTCCTTAATATTATTATTTGTTAAGTGGTAAATGTGTTCAGCTTGTGAATAAATCCCAAAGACATGATCTCCCCAGGTCTTTTCATTTTTTCATCTCTGATCATATATATACACATTTGGGTATATAACATTTATAGTAGTTTCTTTAGTTTAGAGAGATATTTAACAGAAAATTTATACTGACAAATCACAGTGTAGATCAATATCTGGAATATAAATGAAACAATCATAGAAGCCCTTTCAATTGGGAGGCAGGAAATTAAACTTGTAGTGTTTATTCTTGCTAAGACTTTGGTTGATCTTTTTATTCCTCAGATTCAGTTGATTCAAGTTGATCTTAAAAAATGTCCCCATGTTTCATTACTTAGTGGAGAGTGCATATATCTCAGAATATTGATAATTCTTTCCATTTAGATGGGAGCAGTTTCCCACTCTGATAGGAGCAAGGCAATATTTTATTGAGCCTGACACACTGCAGCATCCATGCTGGGAGGTACAGTGCCTCTTCTTCCCTTGCTTTTCCTTCTCTCCACAGCTGTAGATTTCCAAGGGCAAATCCAAGCTGCTAGTGGCCATGCATCTCTGAAACAAAGTTATTTGTATTATCCTTAATGGGTTTATTTGTGTTTTTATACCCTGACATCAGGGGACTTTACTGTCTTTTTAAAATTCCTGATTGATTGGTGTTAATTAATAGAAAAATAAAGGGGATTTTTAAAAAAGGAAAAAAATGGAAATAATACACTAGGATGAGTTACTGTTTAGTAAAACTTCCTGTTACAAGTAGTGAAATATTATAAGAACAAAGAAAAGATAAACTAGAAAATATTTGATTTTTTAATTTACTTTTTTTAACAACAGTAGAGGAACCTGGAAAACGTTTTAAGTGGTCTGCTCCCCAGCCTGGCTGTCTCACTTTTGCAGACAGTTGCTGCCTTCATTGGGTACCAGTTTCTGAGAGCTTCAGAAGGGAATATTGCTTCTGAAACAGGAGGCCACTGCCCTGCTCCCATTCTAACTCTCCTTTGGAGACCAGCCCTCAGCCCAAAAAGCCTGGAAAGAGGGATGGCCCAATCCAGAGCACCACAGTTAAGTAATGTTAACTGTGTTTATTTGCATGAGGCAGTGAGAGCAAGAGAGAGATTAATGGCCAAGAAAAATTTCCTTACTGGTGAAGAAGAATCAACATTCATCCTAATCCCATGGAAATTTCTTTATGTGACCATTATAACAGTTTATATAAATTATTTTCCCTTCTATTACCTACCAAGACTGTTATTTGGTAGCTTAAGGAATATCAACAATAACTAGAGTTAACGGGGATCAGTTTTCATTAGCTGTCTATCACTTCAATAGTTTAGTTTCAATTTCAGACCAACTCAATTATTAAATACTTAGCTTTTAAAAATGTTTTTTTCATCTTTGTATGCTCTGATAATTTCTCTTTCTTTAATAGTTTTTAAATCAATTTATTCTGAAAGGAGCTGTTGAAAGTACGCTGTCTGAAATATTTACAATGAGAACATTTACAATTAGAATAGTACAAATTGGTCTAAGAAAATATTCACATTGATATGAGCTGTTTGGAGTTTATTTATTTCAGTGATTGTACCATGTTTACTTTCTAAAAACAGTGTTCCTTTTTTTTATTTTAAAGCTTTAGAAATACATAAGTATTCTACAATGCTGTTTCAAAATGTTTCACTCTAGTTGGTAATTAAAAATTCCAAGTTTTGTGTGTATGTATGCATATGCATATTTATATATCTCATACATTCATATATATATATGTACCACTAAAACCTGTAAAGGACTGCACCAGTGAATTGTTTTTATCATCTCTCCATCTTAGAGTAATGTAAAAGTTTTCTGGTATGGGACAGAGTTGTCAAGTCTCTTCTAAGAGTAAGACAGTAGAGGAATCTGTGCAGGTGAACAGCAGATAAATTTCAAATGAGGGTGGTTTCTGATGGAAAAGGACCAGCACTGTGGTCATGCAAGATCTCATCAGGGGATTGCAGAATAAGAAACCAAGAGATATCTTTGGTTATTATTTTGTTCCCTGTCCTTTCTTTTTCTACAGTTATTGAATAGAGGTTTACCCTGAGCGTTCTTAAATCCTTTCTGTTTTTACACACTGAAGGTTCATTTGCAGAGGACTCAAATGTCATGTGTGGTTGGATTGAAGCTGGCTTCATTAAGTGCTAGAATACTAGAGTAGCTGCTATGATTTCAGAAGGGGCAGGGGATGCTGAGGTGCAAGGCAGTGATCTGCTCTGCCTGGCAGAATGCTAGCAGCACCAGGGGGGAAGAGACTGGTTATCAGTGAAGTCAGTGCCACAATTAACATCCTCTCTCCAGCATATGGGGCAGGCAGCTCAGACAAACCAGATAACAAATCTTGGAAAATTCACAGTCAAATTTGTATACTTAGCTCTTTTACGCCAAGAATGATGCACAAACCAGAATAAAACTAACTCACAGTAACAAGAAATTTGCTCCAGTTGTGACGGGGTGACTTGCAGTGTCTGTGTTCACCTTCTTTCTTGAGATGAAAGACATTGGCTGTGTCAGTCAACTGCCAAATAAAACACACTGCAGAGTTCTGCAAGATTCAGGTTTTTAATCACAGGAAGATCAAAGACCAAAACGTGTGTTAGATCTGGAAGTTTGGTGCTAAACACAGACTCACCCACAGACTCACCTGTTTTAGGTGAGTTTAGGTGCTTGCTCTTCCTTCTGCAATCATATGAATGGACATGGAGGGGAAATGGGCTGAGGAGGGAAAAAATAATTACTTTTATTTGTCATTAAAAAGTAAAGTGACAAAAACTTGCTATATAAATGTATTTCAGGAATTAATTTGGATTAATTGGTATTGCTGAGGTACTTCTCAAGAGAAAAAAATGGTTAAAAGATTGAACTTTCCTCACCAAATTTTCTGAGTGATTTAGTGGACATCCACACTTCTCTTTGACATGCTAAATAAACGATATTGGGTAATAAATGGCTCAAGGTATTCTAACAAAATATTCTATCCATATTTTATTTAAAATATCAAATCTTAGGGATGTTTCCTGAACAGTCTTTGAAAATCTGTTTAAGTGAAAGAAAATGTCTGAGTCATATGCACATTAAGCAGAAGAAAAAAAATGTACTAGATAGTGAGTAAATAGTTGAAAATATCAGTTTGGAAAGATTGTGATTAGATACATGCTTATTTGCATAAAGCACTTACTTGAGCACAAGTACCCAGGAAATTCCAGCAGGTTTTTCTAATGGACAGTTTTCTACATTATCCAACTGAATAGTTCATATTGAAGAAACAATTGTTTTATAAGGTACACAAATTCTCATTTTAAATCGGTCAGCATGAGGCTGCATTATCCTTTCAGTTAGAGAGATTATAAGGGAAAGGTAGTGGTTCCCAGTCCTTCACCTCCAGTTTGTATCAAAGTATGCAATTGTGGGAAATCCCTTCTGCTTTGCTCAGCTTTCTGAAGAAGGTGTCAGTGAAAGGACACCTGCACGGGGCTGTCTGGGTCTCACAGTGTCTGTGGAATGCCATCAGTGCCTCCTTTAGGAGCTTGGGCATGAGGCACTGTCAGCAGAGCCCTGAGAATGACATCCCTGTGTCTCTGCCCACCACAGTATCATTACAGGAGGATTATCATCCTTTTATCCATTCACCCATGGTAGGAAATAAAAACTGTTTCCAGATTCCTCACCAAAACTCCTGTAACGAAGCAATATCTTGTTTGAGACTTCCATAAGGAGCAGGGATATCTATTTTGCTCACACCTCTGGGTAATGTTCTTCTGATATTGAGCTGTCCTTTATAAATGCAGCTATAGAAGAATGTTTTTTTTTTTTTTCAAATTAACTCCCTGTACACAGCTGTAACATCACATCAGCATCTATACCAGAGACATGCAAGTTCTGATGCAGCTTTGATAGCTGTGGAATAGCTTCCTCACTAAGGAGTACAAATTACTCCATCCTACAGCAACTCCTGCTGATACTTGGGTGATGCTCCAGTCTCAAAAGCAGAACAACTGGTCCAGAGCAAAGCAGTCTGGTTGGTTGGGTTTTTCCTTCACTGCCAGCCACCAGCTGTCACTATTCTGCAGCTTATTCAGGGAGACTCTGTGATCATTTTTGAGCAGGGCTGTGCAGGCTGAGGTTCAAGCTACAAGGTTTATGTGGAGGTTGCACGTGCAGCAGTATTCTTATCAGGTTACATAGAGTCAGTGGTCAGAGACAGAGAAGACCCACTCTTCAGATTTACATGTGGCAATACAGTGCGCTTTACTGTTTCACTTTATACAGAGGGTTTGAAACACCCCTGTCTAAAACGCTCATTGGTCTCATCTTAACACCTGCCAGTTCTCTGACCAGTGACATGTCTGCAGCTTAGGATGGAACATGATTGGATGAAGTCCCTGTATGTCAACCCATGAGCCAGTTTATGGAACTGAGCTGGGTTTCTTATTTATAACCACATTAATTGCTCAGCCACAGACCAGCTGTGACAACTCCCCTTTTTTCCCTTTATTAAAAAATGTAAAGATATTCTGTGTTATCCTACCTGCAAGGGCCCTTTGTAGGCAGGATGACACAGACAGCATGAGTCTAATTTTAATGAGGCCTTTTAGTTTAATTTGACAAACCTAGCTTCCCTAGCTAGTGATGCATTACACATACCACTGGAGCTGCAGCACTCATGTCTAGGAGCTGTTAGGTGAGATCACCATCCTTCAGGCTAACATGTCACAGGTTACCTACTTATAGTTAAAAGGTACAACTTAACTCTAATGCAAGAAACCATCTAACCCTTAAACCATTCAACCCTTAGAACCATTAGGGGAAAACCAAACCACTAGAAAAACAATCTGTAAACAGAAAAAAACAGTTTGCAAACAGGAAAAAAGAAATTGTAAACAAATTAGGTCCTTATATGAACTTTCACTTCAAGAGTCCCAGATTTCCATGAAGTAGGTGAACAGCTGTTCTGGTTACTGCTCCAAAACATGGCTCAGTGATGACTGCTGACGGGTCATCATGAAGATGCTGCCTATGGTTCCGAGCAAGACGTAGTGTGTTACATTTTATTCCCTGGGACCCCTTTGATGGATCAAGATAAGCCTGGACCCCTCCTACATGCCCATTCAAGAGCCTAGATAAACCCCTGACATTTCCTGTTCACTCTCTCTTTCCCCGCTCTTCCCCCTCGGATCTCATGGAATAAAGAGCTGGACAACTACATCGGGGTGACAGCCTCTTTTGAACCTTTGCCCATCTCCTGATGTTTTCCCCCCTCAAGGCCTCCTATTTCTGGGCTAGCCTGATAATTTAGGGGCTGAGATAGAGGGGGAAACCACAGCTGGCACCCAACATGGGTTTGCTGTAAGCCCACGCAACGAGCTGGAGACCTTATTTTAAAGGATCTCAAAAGCTCTCTTGGGAAAGTCAACTGCCCTGTTACGATAGCTGCATTTAATGGCTTTGAGTGATGGGGAAAAGGTCGGCATCTCACCTGATTACCCCAGGCGAGCCGGCTGGAGAGGGGACCCCAGACGATTTCACATACGACCCCACAGTTCACAGGATTGGTAAGATGCCCTCTGTTTCGCGTTTTCCCGGGTGCACGTCCAGCTGGGAGGGCTTACTATAGTGACTGTGGGGAGCTGCCAGTGGGGCTAAGCTTGAAGTGTGTGCTCGTAGCTTGGAATGTACAACGGCAGGGAATTCAAGAAATCGTGCTGTGTTACAAGTCTGGTGGAGGATAGACCATTGATACGATTAAAATAATGGGTGCAAAAGTATCGGTGGAACAAAAGAGCACACTAAAACACCTTAGCAATATTTTAAACAATGTAACATTCTCAACTAACCTTCTACGACACTTTGTACGCTGGCTAACAAAAGAAATACCAAATTTTACTGTGCAGGAAATGAATTCGATTTCATTTTGGGACAAGAGCGGAAAGGTATTAACTTTAAAAATTGAAAATGGTGAAC
Organism: Chloebia gouldiae; assembly: GCA_003676055.1. Lineage (NCBI taxonomy): Eukaryota > Metazoa > Chordata > Aves > Passeriformes > Passeridae > Chloebia > Chloebia gouldiae. The sequence continues at coordinate 2,610,050 of QUSF01000055.1, forward strand.
ATAAAGCTTCTCTATTTATTCCAATATTCTTACAAGCTCGGAAACAGATTTTTGTAGCATAAAAAAGCATACAAACAAAGACTAACAGTCCAAATAAACCCTTTCCTCCTCCCTGTTCACCCCGTCGATATCCCAGCCCTGATATTGCTTTACCCACCCTGTACCCCCCTGTAACACCTGGTTCTTCTGAGAAATATAGTCCAGACTACTCCAAAAGCAAAAAGCTTTCTTCCCAGAGACTTGAGGCTGTAGCAGGGTCTCTGAACAACTCGCAGCAGCATCATGGCGCTGGACATGTGCCCTTATCTCCTCACAAGCCTTCCCTTCACCCAGCCCCCCACCCCTCCCCCAATCCCTGCTGGCCCCCCACAGATGCCCCCCACCCTTATCAGAGCCTGCCTCTGGGTTTCCTCGGGAATGGGGGCAGGACCGGTCCCGGCATAGCTCCCAGCCGGGACGGCGCAGGGGGAAGGCAGAGCAGCTCAGCAGCCCACAGCACCGGCGGGGCAGAGGTTTCTCCCACGGCACTGGCAGCCTGGTAGAGGGGGGGTGACCTGCCTCTCACTGGCACCCAGGGGGTGGCAGGGGAACACACGCCTGCCTCTATGGACATTGGAAATGAACTAATATCATCTGCAGCACCTGTAGTATACCTAGGTAGGAGAAACGGTAGCAGAACACACCAGCCACTACCATATAGAGACAAAAGAGAGATTTGTAAAATACAGAGAGAATTTGGGAGAACAACTGAGAATTTTTAAAGGCATGATAAGGGCAACCTTTAAGTCAAATGAAATGGTACCGAAAGATACCACTGATTCATTAAAATGCTTACTAACACCTTCTGAATATGAGATACGGGAAAATAAATGGAAGTCTGCTTTTAACAGACTTTAACAGGAAATACAACAAACACCCAGTGACACAATGGACAGTGACGGTAACCCTAATACAATAGATCATCTATGTGGCACAGGGGACTGGCACTACCCAGAAAAACAAACCTGAGCGCTATCTAGGTCGGTTTTGGAAAAAATCTGTAATGCTGCAGAAAAAGCATGTTATCAATTACAAGAAACTGAGGCTAAGGGTAGCTATCTTAACATTAACAGTTTCCTTCAGAGAGATTTTTGCAGTCTGTGGATCGATTGAGAACCCATGTTGAAAGACAGGTGGAGGACCCTATGGTACAGACATGTACAGAAATGGCTCAGAGGAATGCGAATGAGACCTGCCGTAGAATTATCCTCAGCCTTCCTCTTGACCCATCACCTAGTCTTGCTCAGATGATTGACACCTGCACCAGGAGGGCAGAGATGTTTGATACTGCTGACAGACATACAACTGCTGCACAACCACAGCCTGCTGCCACGGCCGCACCAGGTCCAAGGAGACAACCAATGTCATCAGACCAGCTGCAGCACATCATCTGCCTCCGTTGTAAGAAACCAGGACACTTCACCAGAAACTGTCTTCAAAACCAAAACCAGAGAAAGTTCAACAAACAAAAAAACGGAGTGCACAGCTCGTGCCTGCTGCTAATACAAATACGCGCAAAGATATAAATATAGTGGGACTCACATGGGAAAATGCCTCTCTCTTAACAAATAAGGGGGAGAACGGAAGTCCTGGTAGGGAGGCCAGAAAAATAAAAATGTCAAATGTAAAACCAACAAGGTTTCGCAGCTGCTAGGCTGACCTCGCCTAGTGACTGCCAAAGGATTTCATTTCAGATCCACTGACTGGGAAGTCATTATAGTGGACCTGTCAAACAGCTCACAGGACCTACAGGCATACCAAATGGAATCGGACAGTGGGTATTTTGTCATTGGAGATACAGCACACACACCTTCAGAGATTGAAGTAGCTCCCATGACTACTCATGGAAAGATATCAAGCCTTATGCTGTTGGCACGCTGCAAACACCCTCCATTTTACCTAGAAAAAGGGCAAATTTTGGCTCAAGCCATTCCCATCCCAGTAGAAATAACAGTAGAAGGAAAATCACCAGAAGTATACTCGGCAGAGGTGGTAGGAGAGGATAAGCCCTCAATGGCATGCAACCTAGCCTATGGGTCAGAGCACCTTCATATGGAAGGGGTTCTGGACACGGGCGCAGACATCACTGTAATACCTAAGACTATGTGGCCATCACATGGGGAATTGCAAACTGTGGCAGGCAAACTTCAGGACATAGGAGGAACCACATTGCCAAAAATTTCAAAAAATGTTGTGCAAATTGAGGGACCTGATGGGAAATTGGCACGTGTTCGCCCATTTGTGGCCGACTGTAAGGCTCCTCTGTGGGGGAGAGACACGATGTCCCAATGGGGGGTCCAATTAATCATTCCTAAGACAACCCAGGATTTTTGGAAATAGCCACTGTGGCACGCCCTGCCCACAAGTTAAAGTGATTGGATAACACCCCAAAGTGGGTAGCACAGTGGCCTTTGAGTATCAAGAAACTCGAGGCGCTTGAGAAACTTGTGGAGGAGCAGTCAGCTCAAGGACACCTACAAGAAACAGATAGCCCTTGGAATTTCCCAGTCTTTGTAATAAAGAAGCCTGGGAAGGACAAGTGGAGATTGCTCCACGATCTCAGAGAAATAAACAAAATTGTAGAGGACATGGGTCCACTCCAACCAGAGATGCCTACTCCAGCAATGCTCCCTTGAGACTGGCAATTGGCTGTCCTAGACATCAAGGACTGTTTCTTCCAAATTCCATTGCACCCTGAAGATGCTCCGAGGTTTGCATTCTCAGTTCCTACCATCAATCGAGAAGCCCCGTTGAAACGCTATCACTGGAAAGTTTTGCCCCAAGGTCTAAAATCCCGTCCTTTCATATGCCAACAGTATGTAGCATCAGTGCTGTCTCTGGTATGTGCAGAGAGAAAGGATGCCATCATCCTTCACTACATGGATCATGTGCTTGTGTGTGCCCCCAAAGACTTTATACTCCAATACACACTTGACCTAGTGGTTGAGATTTTAACCTCTGTTGGATTTCAATTCCAGAAAAACAAGGGGCAGAAGGATCCCCTCTTGATCATAGAGTGGGTTTTCCTCTCGCACCAAAGATCCAAGACCATCACTAAGCCACAAGAGCTGATGGCAAAGCTGATTCGGAAGGCCAGGGTGAGACTGTGTGAATTAGCAGGGTGTGACTTTACATGTATTCACCTCCCAGTCAGGCTTTCTGAGGAGGGAAGGAACTCTGACCAAAGAGACTGACCAAAGGGATGTTTGAGCATTTGCTCCAGAGCAGTGCCAGTCTCCAATTATCTCTGGACAGCTACAGGGGACAAATATCATTCCATGCCCTGTCTCCCAAGTTGTTCAAGGAGGAATTTCACCTTATTCCTCAAGACAGAAGGAGCCGGAGACCACTCAATGCTCTCACAGTGTTCACAGATGCATCTGGGGCTTCCCATAAGTTGATGATGACTTGGAGAAATCCACAGACTCAGCATTGGGAAGCTGATGTCGAGCTTGTGGAGGGATCCTCTCAGATGACTGAACTGGCTCCTGTGGTATGAGCTTTTGAGAGGTTCTCTGAGCTAGTCAACATGGTGACAGACTCTGCCTACGTGGCAGGAGTAGTGTCCAGGTCGGAGCAGGCTGTGCTCAAAGAAATAGAAAATGAACGTCTCTTCAGATTGCTCTCAAGGCTGATTTATTTAATCTCTCACCGAGAGCATCCATTCTTTGTGATGCTTGTGAGGTCACACACGTGATTTGCCAGGTGAGATTACAGAGGGGAATCACAAAGCAGACTCCCTTGCTGCACCAGTCAGAAAAGCACGTCTCCCTGATGTCTTCCAACAGGCAAAGCTGAGTCACCAGCATTACCATCAGAATGTGCCAGGATTAATTCGACAGTTCCAGCTAACACAGAGTCAGGCTCGAGCCATTGTGACCAACTGTCCAAACTGCCAGCTCCAAGGGCATGCCATCGCTGGGTATGGGGTAAACCCCAGGGGACTTAGCAGCTGTGAGGTGTAGCAGACAGACATCACACACATTCCGTTCCCCTGGAGCCCTGTGACGGATCAAGATAAGTCTGGACCCCTCCTTCATGCCCCAATGGGTTTGGCGGAGTGCCAAGAAACCCTCCCTGTCAAGAGCCTCGATAAACCCCTGACATTTTTTGTTCACTCTTTCTTTCCCCGCTCTTCCCCCTTGGATCTCATGGAATAAAGAGCTGGACAACCACGTCGGGATGAGAGCCTCTTTTGAACCTTTGCCCATCTCCTGATGTTCCCCCCCCTCCCCCCCCCCACCCAAGGCCTCATATTTCTGGGCTAGCCTGATAATTTAGGGGCTGAGAGAGGGAGAAACCATAGCAGTGCAGGACAGACACATCTCGCAACATATTCCAATGTCCATTGAAATGCACGCATATCCCCATCCCCAGGTAATAGTATCCCAAGGACCCCTCCATGTATTGGTGACGAGGTCTCTCACCATTACCTTGGGTTTGGGCTGCTGAACACCACAGGATGATTGTAGCGATAAGAAGTGATTTAAAATAAATGGGTTCTGGGACTTCTCTAATACTGTTAAATGATATAGTGTCTATATAGCTTTAGCTACCCTGCTCTCTGGGGCCTCACCACACATTCTTTCTTTTGTTTTTCAAGTTTATGTTTTAAAGTGCCACATGCTCTTTCCACAATGGCCTGTCCATTTGCTAAATGGTGAATACCGGTTTGGTGTGACAGACCCCAGAGCTGTAGAAATTGTCTTGTTTTCTACAAAATGTATGCATTGTCTATATTAATGGTGTGAGGGATGCCCAAAACTGCAAAAGCCGATTGCCAGTGTGCGATGGCATGCTGACCTTTTTCTCCTGTGTGTACTGTAGCCCATATTGCTGATGAAAAGTATCAGTTGAGACATGCACATGTTTTAAATGGTCAAATTCAGGGATATGTGTGATATCAGTTTGCCAGATTTGCAAAGCACGCAGTCCACAAGGGTTTGCCCCCATCTGCAGTGGAACAATGTGGCCTTGGCAGTCAGAACTGGTGCTAACAATATTACGAACCTCTGTGTTTGACAGCTGAAATTGCCACTGTAAGGCTCAAACACCTTTGTGAAAAAATCATGTCATGCCTTTGCTTGTGCTAGCTTATCTGGCTGTAGTGCTTTCCAAGCAAGGCTAGCTAGCATATCTGCTCTGGCATTGCCCTCTGTGATAAAACCTGGTAAATTTCTGTGACTCCTGATGTGTAGGATATAATAAGGACAAGTTCTGGCCTGGATAGTAAGGCATAGAATTTTTACTGAGTGAAATAGTTGTGCATTATCAATTTCCTTTAGTAGTGCTCAGTCTAATCTTTGTATGATATCAGCTACATATGCGGAATCAGTTGCAACATTTAGAGGAGTGTGGGGAAAACATTGGAAAGGCATAGCTACAGCCTGTAGCTCTACCATTTGAGGCGATCCAGTCTCATACCACTCCAATATTTGCCACTCATCTTCCTCTTTGCCATGTCAATATGGCCTTTCCTGTTTTCCCAGAGCTGTCAGTAAACACTCTAACACCTTTTAAAGGTATTCAGCTGTTTAGGGGTTTTAGAGATAATGCAGTTTCACCACCTAACTTCAGCAATCTATGGCTTGGTAAGTGGTGAGTGATTTGGCCAGAAAAATTTTGCAAAGCACTTTGCAAGGCTGCACAATTAGCAAAACATCACTGCTCTTGTGTCACAGGAATAATAATTTGTGAAGGATCCCTAGCATTCAGTTGTAAATACCTGTGATGCCATTTGATGATTAACTGTGCAATTAGCTCAAAGACAGTGGGGACCATAATTTTTGGTTGGTGAGGTAAAAACACCCACTCTAGAATGTGCAAAGGGTCAGGACAGTGTATGTTCCACCGTCCAATAATACCAGTAGAATAAGAATTAACAATGAGAATGAACACAGTGACACATACCTCTGGGTATATCCGGTGGACCGGTGGACCTGTCTGTTTATGACAGCTTGCTCTACTGTTTCGAGAGCAGCTTTTGCCTCTGGGGTTAATTTTCTGGGGGAAGTTAATTCAGGATCACCTTTTAGGAGGTCAAATAAGGGTGCTAATTGTGAATTGGTTAATTGTAGATATGATCTGACCCAGTTGACAGTACCCAAAAGATTTTGTGCATCATTTAGATTCAGAGTTTTGGTTGAAAATTGAATTACTTGTGGCTATACAGTTTGATTCATTATTTTGAATCCCAAATATTCCCAGGGTGCTTGCTTCTGTACTTTCTCTGGTGCTACCTACAGCCGAAATGTTTTTAACACTTGCAACAGGTTTGGCTGAATCTGTGACAGTCCTTTTTATGTTTGGGTTGCAATCAAAATGTCACACGTGTAATGATAACAGCATACCCCTGGAAACTGTTCTCTCACTGATGAGAGTACTTGTGCAATGTACCATTGATAGATTGTAGGACTGTTTCTCATGCCTTGGGGAAGAACTCCCCATTGATAATGTTCCACTGGTGCAGCATTATTAATGGAAGGCACTGTAAAAGCAAACTTTGGGGTGTTGTCTGGGTGCAGTGGAACAGTGAAAAAACAATCCTTCAGGTCCACAGTCATGATGTCCCAGGAGGCAGGTATCATTGTAGGGGAAGGCATACCAGCTTGCAAATGTCCATGACCTCCATCACCAAATGGATTTTTCTTAGGTCATAGAGCCACCTCCATTTACGAGATTTCTTTTTTACAACAAATACAGGGGTGTTCCAAGGGCTCATAGATGGCTTTACGCGTCTTTGAGCTAGCTGTTCTTGTACTAATGATTTTAAGGCATCTAGCTTCCCTCTTTAAAGGGGCCACTGTGGTATCCACACAGGCTGAGTGGTAATCAGTTTACGAGCTGGTGTGGGATACTTTACACCCTTTAACACAGTAGCCCGTCTTAAAAATCCATCCCCACCCAAACTCCCCATGCAGGCAAAACTTCCCTCTGCCACAGGTTAAGAGGTGCACCAATGAAGTAAGGCCCTTAAGATAGCTGTTTGACCCTTAGGATTTTTGATCAACACAGGATTACTGCTTAAGCAGCTCTGTGTGGGCCCTCCGAGGCCAGCAATGGCAGATCGCACAGGTGTGGTAGACCATGATGGAGGCCACATGTTGGCAGAGATAATGGTGACGTCTGCCCCTGTGTCTATCATCCCACTGACCTATATCCCACTGACCTATATCTGAGAAGCCTTTGCCTTAGGCATCGCAACAGTACAAACCATGTTAAGTCTTTGATCTCCTGCGACCTAAGTCCAGTTCACCTGTTGATCAGAAGCCTTGGTCTCTTCACTCCCTACAATCTGCTTTGGGGACACGAGACTTAAAAGGGATGAGTTGAGCAATTCTGTTTTTTTCAGGGATAGTCACAGATGGAGTAGGGGTGAAAACCAATGCATGTATTTGTCTGGTAAAATCTGTATCAACAACACCAGGGTACACAATACCTTGCACTGTGGCACAGGACCTTCCAATTCACAGTGCACTCAATACTTTCCCAATAGGCCCCCAAGCCTCGAGAGGGACTTTATGTACCTTTCAGGCGCTTATGGTTACTGTGATGGAGGAGGACACATCCATTCCAGCTGCTCCTCAAGTCTCTCCTGTGAGCTGATAACATAGGCTTGTACTGGAGGGTGAGAAATTACTTGTGTCATCACGCATTCTCCTTGCACAGTCAGTTTCCTGTTTCTCTAGTTCTTGAGAAATTGACCATTTACATGAGATTTGGACCTGCATACGTCGATCGTATGTGTGGCCCCTCCACATCAGCTGCAGCTTGAATTTGCTCCCTTCTGTCCTTGAAATGCCCCCTGTGGAAATGACTTCTGGGGACAGTTCACTCTCAGGTGGCCTTGTTGTCTGCACCTGTAGGTGTTATTCTCACAGTGGCTGTTATAGAATCTGCTAACACAGTCATATTATGAGCATTATATCCAACCTTAGCACAGGCATTTATCAAGTCATTTAGTCATGGATTTTCATCAGGTAGCAGTTCTATGACCTTTTGGTAGTCCTCATTGGTATTATCCTTTGCCAATTGTAAAATTATATGTTTTCTGACTTCAACATTAACAATTTGGTTTTCCATAGCATCTTGTAATCTCTCTAGGAACTGTAGATATGGTTCTTCAACTCCTTGTCTGATTTTGGAATATGTTTGGGTTGGGTGTACCATGTTAGTTACTTTAAACTTGCCTCCAATACTAATTCCTTCATCTGTGACAGTATTAATGGATGCAACCTGGTTTGGAGTCTTGGATCTCCCACTTGTGGTAGACCCATAAGTTGAGAGACCCCTGCCCCATAACTTGGGTCCTCTTGCAAAACCTTTAGATTTTTTTTTTAACTCCTGTTTTTCAGTGCTGCTTTTCCATGCAGATTCCAAAACCATATATTGGACAGTTATAAACATTGATTTTGCCTGTTGCTTTATATCAAGGGAGTTACCTTCTTGATGGTTAAGAACCATAGGATATTAGCAACTGAGATAGAATCCAAACTGTGCTTGGCCACAAGCTGACACAGTTCAGATAGAACTGGCCATTGAAAAGGAGCATACATGTCAGGATTAGTTCCAGTGCCTCTTATTACTGGACAAGATCTCAGTGTCCCATCCCCAGGCTCCCAGCCCTGCAACATGGGTACATCAATGAGTTCTGCCCCCTCATAGTCTCCACTCACAATAGCACCAAGCTTTATCTTTTGCCAGATGCTCACAGATTGGGCAGGGCTGTCCGCAACAAAGCAACTGTGTCATTATCACAGTGTTCCACAGGGGGACAATGGCTCTGGCTAGTCTGCCAGCATATAGTCTAATGAAAAGTCGGATTCCGGCAGAGGCAGTGTGCTCAGGATAGTGGCTCTGCTTCCGGAAATTACGTCTGGAGGAGCTCCTGGTGATGCATTTCCCAGACCCACTCATGGAGGCAGGGATGGGGGCGGGGCCACACCCTACAGAGGTTGGACTCGGGGTGGGGCCACATTCCCCCAAGGGAGGTGTAGCCATGCTCCACAGAGGCATATCTTTGGAGCCAGCCCACTCACTTTCAGGAGGGGGCAGTCTTGTTATTTCCATGGTGATGAGACGTGTCGGCTACTCTGTTGCAAGTGGTGGGGGGACGGTGGCATGGCATGGCACCGTGGATGTGGGATTCTTGCCCAGCTTGGTCATGCAGGGATGTTGTGTAACAATTTGGGGCGGCTGCCACATGGTCTGTCCCTGGGGAGCAGCTTGGCATGGTGTGCCCTCCCAAAACAGCAGTATGGTCTATCTCCACACAGCAGCTCAGTGCAGGCAGGGAGGCTGCGGGCACCATGTGATACTGTGTGATGGTCCCATAATGCTCAGCTGTTATGATGGCACAGCTCAATCCAGGACAGCAGCCTGGCGTGGGCACTGAAGCTGTGCTGGGCCCTGCTCCACCGCGCATTGGGTCATGTGGCTGAATTGTGCCATCGCACAGCAGCAGGGTACATTCCCACAGCGGCCAGTGCCAGCGCGGTGGGACACAGAGAAACAACTGCGTTGCTGCCTAGTGTGGCTTTGTAGCACAGCGTCTCCTCTCCACTTTGCCCAGTGAGGGCACACTCCACTGGTAGTGTGCCCCAGTGTGGGCTGGCCCCACGGCTCCACACAACAGCCCGGTCAACATATTGCCCCTGCCCACAGTGGCTTTATGGCTCTCTGCAG
>QUSF01000055.1:2619782-2644495 GCA_003676055.1 Chloebia gouldiae
GGTCAACATATTGCCCCTGCCCACAGTGGCTTTATGGCTCTCTGCAGCGGTTTTTTGGTGGTCTTTGTCTACTTTGCCCTTCCTCCTCCCCCATTCATTATTTGTTTTAGGCAGTCCAGGATGATCCTCCATGGCTGTATAACATTGATGGCTGTGTCATCACCAATAGAGACTGCTGCAAGGATATTTCATCCAACCGGCTCCCAATTTGATAAGCCTAAGAAGGTCCCTTTGGACACATCCAGTTCATGGCTTTTGCACCATGTGAGCAGGGCAAGCAGAGCCCGCTCATCATAATTAATTCCTCTTTATTTAAGAAAGAAAATCTATACCTTCAGAACAGGTCTTCTGGTGTAGAGGCCCACACTCCCATGTTTCTGGTGACAATTCCAGTCCACAAAAGCGGGGTATGGAATCACACGGCACACTCTGCCACCTACCACTGGGATTTTGCAGCAGTTATTCCACTGCCTGTGGCAATATTCCACTGCTATCCACCATCCACCACCTGTCCGCAGCAATTATTTCGCTGCTCGTGGCTATATTCCACTGCTTTTCTGTCTCCCTGCAATACCATTGTTGTTTAAAATGGATGAGTCTGTTCCTCACACAAGGTCACCATGTGTTATGTGGAGTCAGTGGTTGGAGATAGACACAACCCACTCTTCAGATTTACATGTGGCAACACAGTACTCTTTATTGTTTGAACTCACTTTATATAGGGGGAAACGCCCCAGTCTAAAACACTTATTGGTCTGGTCTTAACACCTCCCAGTTCTCTTACCAGTGACATCTCTGCAGCTTAGGATGAAACGTGATTGGGTGGAATTCCTGTATGTCAACCCAGGGACCAGTTTATGGAACTGGGCTGGGTTTCTTACTTATAACTGAATTGCTCAGCCACAGACCAGCTGTGACAGCTTTGGTAGATTATGACGGTGCTTTGCAGTGTATCACCTGTAAATTTAACTGTGGGAGTGTATATCAATGCCTCCTTCCCATATGAGGTGTATTTTCCTTCCATCCTACCTTAATTACTACTTCCATATGCTATCTATTGGCACTGCAGGACAGGGTGTATTGATTTTACAGACAGGGGAAAAGATGTCATGTGAAGGAGCTGCTGAAGGATAGGTGTAGAGCATGAAACACAAAGAGATTATCTTCAAAAAAAGCCCTGGTACAAATTATTCATATTTTAAAGCTTTATTTAAAGTTTTCTGAAGAGGTTGTGGAGGTATTGGAGACCTATCTGCCATCTGCACACCTTCAGTTAGTAATCAGGAATATCAAACCCTTTCCCAGAGGTGTTTTAATTATTTCCAGGGAAGCAATACTGAGGTTGAGTAAAGCCAACACATGTGGCAAATATGTCCTAATGAGGAGTCCATTACTGAGGCAGAATAAATAATGATACAAGACACAACAATTCACATGACTGAATGGATGTGATTAGTCAGTGTTCACACTTCAGTTTTGTTTATTTCTAAAAGTTCTTCCCCAAAATGAGTATGCTGACAGACTGTACTGTAGCACAAAGCCAATTTCTAGTGCATATCTCTTGATTCTCACAAAAGCAGACTTTTACCATAAAACCACATATTCATGGCAGAAACAGATTTTTGTTCATTGTATGAGAAAACAGAAAGGCACCATGTAACCCAGGGGCCCCCAGTGTAGCAATGCCATCCTTCACACTGCATATCTGCATACTGAATTACACACTTGAGATCTACCAGGATATTTTTAGCAGTGTTTTCTTCTGTTCCTGGTGGTGTAGGGATAATTAAAAAAAAAAAAAAAAAAAGGAAAGAAAGAAAGAAATTAGAAGTGTTTATAGACAATGAGAACAATGAGAAAAAGAGCCAAAACTTTTATTCCTATACCACTTAATCAGCTTTGCAGGTATCTCAGCTACTGAAATTTGAAGCAAAGATTTATTACAAGAACTCAAAAGGAAGCAACAGTCATAGCAACAGCAATGCCCCAAGGTATCTCCTTTTCTTCTTTTAAATTAACATGCCTTAATTGCAGACATCTGTGGATGAGAACTGACATTAGAAAACAATTAGGATAATAAATGAAATTCTAAAGTAACAGAACTTACAGATAAAAGCTCATTCAATATCTTTAAAGATCCTATTTCAGAGACAACCATAGTTTATCCCAGAGTAGGAGAGGAGAAGGACTTTCTATGCTCACTTGTGAATTGCCTTCATGAAAGACTCACTGATCTTGGGCAGAATGACTCGGCTTCCTAAAATGCTTAATTTTTTAAAATTTACATATATACATACACATCCTTCACTGAATAATTGCAAAGATATGTAACTTCTTTAATTTTATATGAAATCCACTGCCAACCAATTCCAATTATTATCTTTTTTAGGCTTCCTTGTTGCAGGGCACTGCTGCTTAGTTCCTGATTCAAAGTTTAATGAAACAGTCTTTCAGAACTTTCCTTTTAGCTCCCTATTTGTAAGCAATGCAGTGTTTTCTCTCAATACTATAAAAATATGTTCAAAATACATAATAAAAATATTTATAAATATTTAAAAATATATAAAAAACCTATCAAAATTATTGGAATCATCAGAAGAAGAGCAATTCCACACCTTGCAATTTTTCAAAAAGCTCTTTCAGAAGGATTTTTTTTTTGAGATGGAGAGAAAAATGTGGTGTTTTTTAAACTGAAATCAATACCCCTCTCCCCATCCAATTGTCATCTATTTTCAGTGCTCTGAACTGGGGTAATGGAGGTCAGACTTTGAAACAGACCCACAAAGTATTTGGCTGCTTTCAGAACAAGGCAGGAGGGTTGACCAGGGGACTGTGGCTGAAGGAATAATGCCAATGCCATTAAGATTCCCTGCATTTTTTGCCTGCTTTAGTGCGGGGATATAAAAATGCAGTTATCCACTTTGAAAAGCCTGTCCATCTTCACTTTTCCCTTAACACTGCAGGGCTGCTGTTTTTCCCTAAGGCTGCCTCTCCCCAGGCCAAACAAGCCCAGTTCCCTCAGCCTCTCCTCATGTGGCCAGAGCTGGCACTTCTGCTGGTTCTCCACTGAATTCACTCCAGTTTATGGAAATACTCCTTGTATTTAGGGTCCCGAAGCAGGCACAATGTTTTAAATGTGTTCTAATAAATTATGGCTAAGGATAGAGGTTAAGATGCTTTCTGCAAACTAGTGGTTCAGTCAGACCACTTTTGTTAACTGAATGAGTGGTTCAGACTACTCAGGCAAAAGGATTTTTGTCTCACAGCTGCAGTAAGTGGTGCTATTTGTTGGCAGAGCACTTTCTTTCCTGTCCTTCTTCCTGCTTTTGTTGAGGATGTTTGAGTATATTCTGAGAGCACTTCCTCAGCAAAGTCACAGGAAGCAGAAGATGGAAGCCACGCATTCCTCTCCAAGCCCTGAAGGGACACTCTCAGGTGTGCTCTGAGCAGCACCAAGGGGATATGCAGAGCTGTTTTCCTGCTCAGCCTCCCTGGGGTGGCCAGACTGGGCTGTGCAGAGCTATTTTCCTGCTCAGGCTCCCCAGGCTGTTGAGGGGCTATTTTCCTGCTCAGGCTCCACCACCTGTTGAGGGATGTGCAGGAGCTCAGCAGAGGCTCATGGTGAGCATGACCAGCTCTTCACTAGGCACTTGGGGAGCACAGGCTGCCTTGGTGACCCCAATTCCAGAAGTGGCCCCAGCTGACCCAAGGGAGGCTCCAAGAGCTGAAAATTCTACATTCTCACAGTTGCATGCCAGTCCTGTTGGACAAAGCTGAAAAATGGGGCATTTTGCAGACCACCAATGTCTGATTCCAAGCACCACATGCTTCTCAGACCAAGAACTTTGGTTTCAGTCTTTTCCTGAGTATTCCAATATAAAACACAAAAATCTGATGTTTTTCATTAGAAGATGCCAAGAGCCTAGGTCACATATTCCGTAAGATTTATATGGAGGCTGTTTTCATCTATTTCATAAAAGCATATTCCAATGCAATGGCTTGTAATAAGCACTAGGACTTGAGGCTGTTTCATTCACTGTGATTTGATTAACACATTTTAGAGGTAGACTGGCATGATAGAGTGATTATACCAAGCCATCTAGCAGTTTTGGAAAGCCCAACTCACTCATCTTTGATTTTATCTCATTATGATAGCTTTATAAATTAAATTTTAAAAATAAATTTCCAACTTGACAGTATTGAAATTTCTTCATTTACCAGTGTAATAGATTTTATAATTTTCTTTTCCTGGCTTCACTGCTTCATATTGCATTCCATTGCCACAGTGAAATACATGCAGGGAAAAAACTGGCTTCCTGTCTTAAGAAGGCAAAGAAGGTGTCTGAAACAAACAAATTACACACCACAATTATTTATTTCATTATTTTGTTGCTTGTGAAATGGCCAGCCATGAAGTACTACCTGCTGCTGAATCACTGGGATGTATTCCAGAGTTTGGAAGTAATTTTTTGCTTCTTTGTAGAATATTTGTTTTTACACTGGGGCCCAGTACAGGTACTGAAAGATGGTTTAGAGGAATAGACATGTGTCTGTGTCCCTAAGCTGAATTGAAATTGGGTGACAATTAAGATAACCAACACGCACTCTTTAAATCTCAGGAACAACCAAGCTGAGACTGTAAGTCTCATCCTTCAAAACAATGCTTGATGTGTTTATGTGTCAAAATTTAAGGAAATGGTGGTAAGTGAGGGTTTGAGGACATCACCAAGCTGTCTGCACTTGCATTACCATATGTTTCAGAACGAATAAGAAAAAAATAAAAGTTACTGAGTACTTTGTGTGGACATCCACAGTTGGACATCTGAATTTTCAGTATTTTTATTGGAAGCACTTGAGTCCAGTTGCAGGAGCCCTGAATTGTGGAATTTATGAAATGTTGTGTTTTCAGAAAGCATTTTCTTTGAAAAATGTAACTACTTAATGGAGTAATTACACTGGCTACACATTGTTGTGCTCTGTGTGTGTCATGCCCCAAAATGTTTTGGTTTGATCTATCAAAGTGTCCTTGCTTTAGTTAAACATGAGGATTACTCACTCATTGGGGTGCACCTAGGGCATCTCACATGATGCAGTTCAGGGTTGCAAAACAGAAACAGCGTGGAACAGTTCTCCATGAAGTGCCAGATATTTATCCTGTAGATTTGGCCATGCAAGGTCTCTCAAAATGAGCCCAGAAATACGAGGCCTTGAGAGGGGGAAAACATCAGGAGATGGGCAAAGATTGAAAAGAGGCTCTCCCCTGATGTAGTTGGTCCAGCTCTTTTATTCCATGGTCAGAGAGGGAAGAGCGGGGAAAGAGAGGGGAAAGAGAGCGAACAGGAAATATCAGGGGTTTATCTAAGCTCTTGACAGGCAGGGCTTCTTGGCTCTCCGCCAACCCCGCTGGGGCATGAAGGAGGGGTCCAGGCTTATCTTGATCAGAGTCACAGGGGTCCTGGGAACGGGGAAAACATGGCCTGAGCGGAACGTAACACCTCCCCCTTATTTGTTTAACAAGGGTACAGGAATTCACTGGGCTCAATTTAACCCTGAGTATGGGTTTCCCACCACCTACAGTCGGTGGTGTAGTCACACCTCCTCAGGTTTGCCAACTCAATGTGGTTGACTTCTGAGGTAGAAGGTATGAGACCCTTGATAGCTTTGAAAATCAAGTGATGCAGGATCCCGAATGCCAAGGTTACAAGGAACAGAATAACAAGGAGTAACAAAATTGATCTAACAATAGATGTCCACCACCCCGTGAATCCCCAGCCTTTGCACAGTTATTTAAACCAATTCTTGGATTCATGCTTCACCTGTCTGGTCAGGCTGTTCATGCTTCGAAGGGCAGCATGGATGTTTGGAGCTTTTGTATTCAGGTCCATGCAACAAAGTTCTTTGAATTCCTTGCATTCATGTCCATGCAGTAACAAAAGGAAATCTATAGCAGCACGATTTTGAAGCGTGGCCTCTCTGGTAATTTTCTCGTCTTTTAGGAGGGAGCTGATGGCAGCAGACGTCAAATTTGCCTGTTTGACAACCCAGCACTCTAGGTGGCCCAATTCACCCAGAGCCTTGGCTACTGCGACCCATGGAAGGAACAGGGACACAGGAATTCTTTTTGACTTGGCCCAATTAAAAATTTCTGAGTTACAATTTGCATCCAGATTGTCTGCACTCCTCTTTTGCATTTTGTTTGCTGATTTGTTTTTATGAGTCCATTTGCCAATTAGAGTTTGGTTGGGTGTCAATACGGACAGCCTGCCGATTGTACATGGCCCTCCTAAAAGCCGAGACAGAATTCCTGCCCATGCCTGATCCCCACAAATCAAGAACAATCCCTTAGGGAGACTTTTGGGACTTGAGTGAGATGGGTTGTCTGCCCCAATATGGCTCGTGTTCTGACACCACCTCCTTGCAGTGAACTCCCCATGGTATTGTTTTATAATGTGGTACTCGTCAGTGTTGGAAGGTTTTGGGAGCACAGAAAAATGCACACAGTAAGCTGCAGGAGAACCCAATAGCTCTAACTTTTGGGGTTCCTGAGCCATCCTGGGCAAACCTCGCAACCACTCCTCTAAGGATTTCAGGATCACCCCGACTTGCCTCTGATCTTGGTGTGGTCGGGGGGTGTGTGATTCTGGGATTTCATTGGACCTATGTTTGTTCAGGCCTGCTGGAAATTCTCCAGCCTGCCATGGAATTCCTACCAGACAGGTGGACATAGGGTCCTTTACTGCTGCAGTGGACAAGCAAATGTTTTCCTGTGGTAGTGTCTGTGCCAGGGTCACCCAGATGTTTTGACGCGGCTGAGGGACGATCCATGCAGCTGCCTGACTGTTCAGCATTAGCAGGATGACAGCTTGGATGGGGTTCATCACAGGGTTGAGTGGGAGGTAGGTTTTCTCTAGAAGGGAAAAACAAACATTTTAAGAACATATTAAAGTTTCTGTTTCTGCCAGAAGGAATTCACACTTAGAAAAATTCTTCTTCTTCCATTCGGTGGTATCTTCTCTTTGAAGCATCAGCTACTTGCTTCTCATCCCCTTGTGTCTGACCTGGGTTTTTGGGACAAAAGGTTTCACCCACTTCTGGGGAATCCACCGAGGGCCTGAGGGAGTAGCTACACACACACGACCCCAGGTCACAAGTTCATAGGTACCATTGGTTTCCCAAGTTTCTGGATCCCTATCAAGACCAGTGGATGCTGAGACAATTTGAACTGATTGCCACTGTTAAAGTGACGTACAACTGGTGGACATACGTTTTCAAATGAACAGTTCACAAAATTGATGGTAAACATGGCTTTGCAGAGCTTCTCCTGTGGAGACATCCATGGAGCTGAACTGCTCTGTCTTTTCAATACCTGTCTGAGCGTCTGGTGTGCACGCCCGACTACAGCTTGATCTGTGGGGGAGTGGGTGATGCAGGTTTTATGTTCCACTCCCCACTGCTGGAGAAATTCCAGAAACTCCTTGGATATATACACTGGGCCATTATCTGTTTTAATTGTTTTTGGAACCCCCAATACTGAAAATGCTTGCACTAGGTGCTGTTTGGCATGAGCAGCCTTTTGTCCTATATGAGCAGAGGCATACACTGCAGCTGAGAATGTGTCCACGCTTACATGAAGGCATTCAAGGTGACCAAAGCTTTGAATGTGTGTGATGTCTGTCTGCCACACCTCACAGCTGCTAAGGCCCCTGGGGTTTACCCCTATGCCCAACGATGGCACTGCCTGGAGCTGGCAGTTTGGACAGTTGGTCACAATGGCTCGAGCCTGACTCTGTGTTAGCTGGAACTGTCTAATTAATCCTAGGACCTATCGAATTAATCCTCACACCATTAATATAGACAATGCATACATTTTGTAGAAAACAAGACAATTTCTACAGCTCTGGGGTCTGTCACACCAAACCGGTATTCACCATTTAGCAAATGGACAGGCCATTGTGGAAAGAGCATGTGGCACTTTAAAACATAAACTTGAAAAACAAAAGAAAGAATGTGTGGTGAGGCCCCAGAGAGCAGGGTAGCTAAAGCTATATAGACACTAAATCATTTAACAGTATTAGAGAAGTCCCAGAACCCATTTATTTTAAATCACTTCTTATCGCTACAATCATCCTGTGGTGTTCAGCTGCCCAAACCCAAGGTAATGGTGAGAGACCTCGTCACCAATACATGGAGGGGTCCTTGGGATACTATTACCTGGGGATGGGGATATGCGTGCATTTCAATGGACATTGGAATATGTTGCGAGATGTGTCTGTCCTGCACTGCTATGGTTTCTCCCTCTCTCAGCCCCTAAATTATCAGGCTAGCCCAGAAATATGAGGCCTTGGGTGGGGGGGGGAGGGGGGGGAACATCAGGAGATGGGCAAAGGTTCAAAAGAGGCTCTCATCCCGACGTGGTTGTCCAGCTCTTTATTCCATGAGATCCAAGGGGGAAGAGCGGGGAAAGAAAGAGTGAACAAAAAATGTCAGGGGTTTATCGAGGCTCTTGACAGGGAGGGTTTCTTGGCACTCCGCCAAACCCATTGGGGCATGAAGGAGGGGTCCAGACTTATCTTGATCCGTCACAGGGCTCCAGGGGAACGGAATGTGTGTGATGTCTGTCTGCTACACCTCACAGCTGCTAAGTCCCCTGGGGTTTACCCCATACCCAGCGATGGCATGCCCTTGGAGCTGGCAGTTTGGACAGTTGGTCACAATGGCTCGAGCCTGACTCTGTGTTAGCTGGAACTGTCGAATTAATCCTGGCACATTCTGATGGTAATGCTGGTGACTCAGCTTTGCCTGTTGGAAGACATCAGGGAGATGTGCTTTTCTGACTGGTGCAGCAAGGGAGTCTGCTTTGTGATTCCCCTCTGTAATCTCACCTGGTAAATCACGTGTGTGACCTCACAAGCATCACAAAGAATGGATGCTCTCGGTGAGAGATTAAATAAATCAGCCTTGAGAGCAATCTGAAGAGATGTTCATTTTCTATTTCTTTGAGCACAGCCTGCTCCGACCTGGACACTACTCCTGCCACATAGGCAGAGTCTGTCACCATGTTGACTAGCTCAGAGAACCTCTCAAAAGCTCATACCACAGGAGCCAGTTCAGTCATCTGAGAGGATCCCTCCACAAGCTCGACATCAGCTTCCCAATGCTGAGTCTGTGGATTTCTCCAAGTCATCACCGACTTGTGGGAAGTCCCAGATGCATCTGTGAACACTGTGAGGGCCTTGAGTGGTCTCCGGCTCCTTCTGTCTTGAGGAATAAGGTGAAATTCCTCCTTGAACAACTTGGGAGACAGGGCATGGAATGATATTTGTCCCCTGTAGCTGTCCAGAGATAACTGGAGACTGGCACTGCTCTGGAGCAAATGCTCAAACATCCCTTTGGTCAGTCTCTTTGGTCAGAGTTCCTTTCCTCCTCAGAAAGCCTGACTGGGAGGTGAATACATGTAAAGTCACACCCTGCTAATTCACACAGTCTCACCCTGGCCTTCCAAATCAGCTTTGCTATCAGCTCTTGTGGCTTAGTGATGGTCTTGGATCTTTGGTGCAAGAGGAAAACCCACTCTATGATCAAGAGGGGATCCTTCCGCTCCTTGATCCATTGGAAAATCAACCCATGCAAGTGTGGCAGCTTCCCTAGAACAGTGAACTGGAAAGGCACGTTTGGGTCACACCAATGTGCCTGCCTTTCTGGCATGGCCTTCTGTACCTTTTAGATTGCTGTCTTTGCCTCTGGGGTCAGTTCCCTGGGGTAGGCCAGCTCCCTCTTCCCCTTCAATAAATTGAAGAGAGGGTCTAGATCCTCATTTGTGAGGCCTAGCCAGGGTCTTGCCCAATTCAAAGACCCACATAATGAGTGGAGGTCTGCTAGTGTCCTGGGATTGTAATTGATTTCCAATTTCTGTGGGACAATAGTCCTTCCAGAGATCTCCAGACCCAGGTATCTCCAATGTGGCATCCTTTGAACTTTGTTTTTCTGCAATTGAAATCCAACAGAGGTTAAAATCTCAACCACTAGGTCAAGTGTGTATTGGAGGATGGAGTCATTGGGGGCACACACAAGCACATCATCCATGTAGTGAAGGATGATGGCATCCTTTCTCTCTGCACATACCGGAGACAGCACTGATGCTACATACTGTTGGCATATGAAAGGACGGGATTTTAGACCTTGGGGCAAAACTTTCCAGTGATAGCGTTTCAATGGGGCTTCTCGATTGATGGTAGGAACTGAGAATGCAAACCTCGGAGCATCTTCAGGGTGCAATGGAATTTGGAAGAAACAGTCCTTGATGTCTAGGACAGCCAATTGCCAGTCTCAACGGAGGATTGTTGGATGAGGCATCCCTGGTTGGAGTGGACCCATGTCCTCTACAATTTTGTTTATTTCTCTGAGATCGTGGAGCAATCTCCACTTGTCCTTCCCAGGCTTCTTTATTACAAAGACTGGGAAATTCCAAGGGCTATCTGTTTCTTGTAGGTGTCCTTGAGCTAACTGCTCCTCCACAAGTTTCTCAAGCGTCTCGAGTTTCTTGATACTCAAAAGCCACTGTGCTACCCACTTTGGGGTGTTATCCAACCACTTTAACTTGTGGGCAGGGCGTGCCACAGTGGCTATTTCCAAAAATCCTGGGTTGTCTTAGGAATGATTAACTGGACGCCCCATTGGGACATCGTGTCTCTCCCCCACAGAGGAGCCTTACAGTCGGCCACAAATGGGCGAACACTTGCCAATTTCCCATCAGGTCCCTCAATTTGCACAACATTTTTTGAAATTTTTGCCAATGTGGTTCCTCCTATGTCCTGAAGTTTGCCTGCCACAGTTTGCAATTCCCCATGTGATGGCCACATAGTCTTAGGTATTACAGTGATGTCTGCTCCCGTGTCCAGAACCCCTTCCATATGAAGGTGCTCTGACCCATGGGCTAGGTTGCATGCCTTCGGGTTTTTATCCTCTCCTACCACCTCTGCCCAGTATACTTCTGGTGATTTTCCTTCTACTGTTATTTCTACCGGGATGGGAATGGCTTGAGCCATAATTTGCCCTTTTTCTAGGTAAAATGGAGGGTGTTTGCAGCGTGCCAACAGCATAAGGCTTGATATCTTTTTCTGAGTAGTCATGGGAGCTACTTCAATCTCTGAAGGTGTGTGTGCTGTATCTCCAATGACAAAATACCCACTGTCTGATTCCATTTGGTATGCCTGTAGGTCCTGTGAGCTGTTTGACAGGTCCACTATAATGACTTCCCAGTCAGTGGATCTGAAATGAAATCCTTTGGCAGTCACTAGGCGAGGTCAGCCTAGCAGCTGCCAAACCTTGTTAGTTGTACATTTGACATTTTTATTTTTCTTCCCCCGCACCGTTACCATGAGTTCCGTTCTCCCCCTTATTTGTTAAGAGAGAGGCATTTTCCCATGTGGGTCCCACTATATTTATATCTTTGCGCGTATTTGTATTAGCAGCAGGCACGAGCTGTGCACTCCGTTTTTTTGTTTGTTGAACTTTCTCTGGTTTTGGTTTTGAAGACAGTTTCTGGTGAAGTGTCCTGGTTTCTTACAAAGGAGGCAGATGATGTGCTGCAGCTGGTCTGATGACATTGGTTGTCTCCTTGGACCTGGTGCGGCCGTGGCAGCAGGCTGTGGTTGTGCAGCAGTTGTATGTCTGTCAGCGGTATCGAACATCTCTGCCCTCCTGGTGCAGGTGTCAATCATCTGAGCAAGACTAGGTGATGGGTCAAGAGGAAGGCTGAGGATAATTCTACGGCAGGTCTCATTCGCATTCCTCTGAGCCATTTCTTTAATCAGCTCTGTCTGTACCATAGGGTCCTCCACCTGTCTTTCAACATGGGTTCTCAATCGATCCACAGACTGCAAAAATCTCTCTGAAGGAAACTGTTAATGTTAAGATAGCTACCCTTAGCCTCAGTTTCTTGTAATTGATAACATGCTTTTTCTGCAGCATTACAGATTTTTTCCAAAACCGACCTAGATAGCGCTCAGGTTTGTTTTTCTGGGTAGTGCCAGTCCCCTGTGCCACATAGATGATCTATTGTATTAGGGTTACCGTCACTGTCCATTGTGTCACTGGGTGTTTGTTGTATTTCCTGTTAAAGTCTGTTAAAAGCAGACTTCCATTTATTTTCCCGTATCTCATATTCAGAAGGTGTTAGTAAGCATTTTAATGAATCAGTGGTATCTTTCGGTACCATTTCATTTGACTTAAAGGTTGCCCTTATCATGCCTTTAAAAATTCTCAGTTGTTCTCCCAAATTCTCTCTGTATTTTACAAATCTCTCTTTTGTCTCTATATGGTAGTGGCTGGTGTGTTCTGCTACCGTTTCTCCTACCTAGGTATACTACAGGTGCTGCAGATGATATTAGTTCATTTCCAATGCCCATAGAAGCAGGGGTGTTCCCCCCCGCCATCTCCTGTGTCCCAGTGAGAGGCAGGTAACCCCCCTCTCCCGGGCTGCCGGTGCCGCGGGGGAATCCCTAGCTCTGCCGGTGCTGTGGGCTGAGCTCAGCTGCCCTCCCCCTGTAGTGTCCGGGTTGGGAGCTGTGCAGGGACCGCCCCCCCCCCCCTTCCCGAGGCAACCCGGAGGCAGGCTCTCATAAGGGTGGAGAGGAGCTGTGTGGGGTCGGCAGGTATTGGGGGAGGGGTGGGGGGAAGGGACAGGAGATAAGGGCACATATCCAGTGCCATGATGTGGCCATGTGTCGTCCTGAGACCCCGCTGCAGCATCAGAGCTCTGGGAAAAAAACTTTTCGCTTTTGGAGTATTCCCGACTATATTTCTCAGAAGAACCAGGTGTTACAGGGGGGTACGGGGTGGGTAAAGTGATATAAGGGCTGGGATATCGAGGGGGTGAATAGAGAAAGGAAAAGAGTTCATTCGAACCGGTAGTCTGTTTTTGCATGCTTTTTTTTCTGCTTCTAAAATCTGTTTCTGAACTTGTAAGAATATTGGAATAAATAGAGAAGCTTTATGTTCACCATTTTCAATTTTTAAAGTTAATATCTGTCCACTCTTGTCCCAAAATGAAATTTAATTCATTTCCTGCACAGTAAAATTTGGTATTTCTTTTGTTAGCCAGCATACAAAATGCCGTAGAAGCTTAGTTGAGAATGTTGCATTGTTTAAAATATTGCTAAGGTGTTCGGTTGTGCTCTTTTCTTTCACTGATACTTTCGCACCCATTATTTTAACAGTTTCGATTCATCCTCCACCAGACTTTTAACACAGCACAGTTTTTTTTTAATTCCCCACTGTCAGCACAGGAATTGATGCGGGGTGGGGAAGGGTAGGGGCGCCGCCAGAGCGGCTGCTGCTCTTTTTCTCGGCTATCCTTCCAGGGCGGGGGGATTCCCCTCCACCGTCCCAGAACTGCAGACCCCTCCCATGATTTTCCCGACCCAGGAACATGGTTTATCACAAATCCATATGTTCCAAGCTACACACGCAGTCTTCTAGCTTAGCGCGGCGCAGGCAGCTCCCCATAGTCACTATGGTAACCCCTCCCAGCTAAATGCGCACCCAGGAAATGTGAAACAGAGGGAATCTTACCAATCCTGTGATCTGTGGTGTCATGCGTGAAATCATCTGGGGTCCCGTCTCCAGCCGGCTCGCTTGGGGTACTCAGGTGAGATCCCGACCTTTTCCCCATCACTCAAAACCTTTAAAGGCAGCTAGAGTAACAGGGCAGTTGACTTTCCCAACAGAGCTTTTGAGATCCTTTAAAATAAGGTCTCCAGCTCATTGCGTGGGCTTACAGCAAACACACGTTGGGCGCCAGCTGTGGTTTCCTTTTCTCTCTCAGGCCCTAAATTATCAAGCTACCCCAGAAATGCGAGGTCTTGAGAGGGGGGAAACATCAGGAGATGGGCAAGCGTTGAAAAGAGGATCTCCCCTGATGTAGTTGGTCCAGCTCTTTTATTCCATGGTCCAAGAGGGAGGAGCGGAGAAAGAGAGGGCAAAGAGAGCAAACAGGAAATGTCAGGGGTTTATCTAGGCTCTTGACAGGCAGGGCTTCTTGGCTCTCTGCCAGCCCCATTGGGGCATGAAGGAGGGGTCCAGGCTTATCTTGATCTAAGTAACAGGGGTCCCGGAAACTGGGAAAACATGGCCTGAGAGAAATGTAACAGTGGGTATCAGCGAAATCATAAAGACGCTCAGTTTCCTACCATCTGGGAAAAAGCTCACGGCCAAAAGGCAAAGGGTGGAGAAGAGGAGCTGAATCCCCTGCCCAAGCCTGCAGACCCT
This sequence comes from Chloebia gouldiae, assembly GCA_003676055.1. Taxonomy (NCBI): domain Eukaryota; kingdom Metazoa; phylum Chordata; class Aves; order Passeriformes; family Passeridae; genus Chloebia; species Chloebia gouldiae. The sequence continues at coordinate 2,634,051 of QUSF01000055.1, forward strand.
CTGTGTTGTACAGAGCATGGCCCAGGTCCTTTTAGCACTTTTGAGGTCCTGGCAGGTTGCACAGGGCTTTCTAAGTACTGATGGGATAAGTAATAATGGCAATCATTGGTAATAACTCATCAGTCCAGTGACTAAGGGCTATACATTTTCTTAATCTGAACGTAATAGGGATGCTCAGTAACTATGCCAGTACACCCTCTGTGTATCTTACATGAAGTATTCTGTTTTCAACACTAGCATTAAGAAACTAATATTATTGTCTTGATTTGAAAAAACAGATGTTTACTAAGGAAGGCAGGAGCCTCTCTTGAAATGGAAAATGTAAACCCCCTCCCTCTGAATTATTATAATTTTGAAATTAAGTGGCTCCCAGGCAGACATGGGAATAGGAATAATAGTTCTTTATTAGGAAAAAATAAAAATTAAAGTGCAGTAATACAAAACAATATTGACAGAGTCAGAATCCGACCTGACAGCCTGTGGGTCAGGGTGGTGGCATTAGTCCCATTAAATGGAGGCTACAGTCCTCCTGCAGTTTTGTTTTTGTTGAAGCAGTGATCCTGTAGAAGGGTAGAGTTTTCCTCTGAAGGTCTAGTGGTGGTGTAGATGGGCCTGGTCTTTCTCTGGCAATCCAGTGGAAAAGAAAGCTGCTTTTCTGGAATCCAGTGGGAAAACGCTGACTGTGGTGTTCCAAAATCTACGATTATATCCAGGTAGGAATGCTTGGCTCCTCCCACTAGGCGGAGCATCTCCCAATGGGATGATGGAATTTTATCAGCCATGCAGTGTCACTCAATGGCCCACTAACAGAAGATATCTCCTTGGAGGGAGGATTGGTTGTGGAAGAGATAAAGGAAACTGCCCCACCTCTAACCAATGGCAATAGAATACATACCCCCAGCCACATCTTGCCTTTGCAACCTAAGACAATTATGTATTAGGAAATGTGAAAATACAGATTAAATACCAAATTTTCCGATTTTTCTAATTTCTATCCATGTCTTGTTTTCAGAGTGTGTTTTAATAATCCTCTATTTATAACATATATTTTGTGAATATATATTTTGCCAAGAGTATTTATCAACATTGTTTTGGCTTTCATTAATGTTAGAGACATAGAAATTACAGTAACGTTATTTTCCATAACTGAAATTTGGAAACACAATTTTAAAACCATATAGGACATAAAAAGTCAGTCACTGTAAGAGCTAATTAATACTTTGCTGTGTCTCCCAGATCTGTGACAAGGAGTGGCACTACTACGTGGTCAACGTGGAGTTCCCTGTGGTGACACTGTACATGGATGGGACAACGTACGAGCCGTACCTGGTGACCAATGACTGGCCCATCCACCCTTCCCACATCGCCATGCAGCTCACAGTGGGGGCTTGCTGGCAAGGTAAAATCATGCCAGATAACAGACAACACTATCAGGAGTTCAGGCCAAGAAAGAATCTTGCTTGTCTCACTGATTGTATAGGCAATAAACTGCTAAAAGATTGATGGTATTAAATCAGGTGTAAATCGAGTTGTTAATGAATCAAGTCCAAGGATAAAATGGACAGGATATTAACATTGGCTTTGCATTTTTGTCACCTGAAGAAATATTGATACAGTTTGTCTATTCAGTGTGAAAGACTGTCTTCTTTATCTTTTGTCTTCACTTCTTTTAGTTGTTTCCCTTGTTTTCCAGCCTTAAACAAACTATCTAGATACTAAAGAACTCCAGCTATCTCTTTTCAGTCCCTGCCTTAAATTTCTTTTACAACTCATGGCCCAGTCCTGGGCTTGTCACACTGGATGTATCTCACCATCAATTACAGTAATTTACTTGATTCACGCTGCTGTACACCAGTGGTAAAAGTGAGAGTAAAATAAATACAAAAGTCCAAACTCCTGAGCCATATGGGGATTTGCTTAAATATTACCTTTCTTTGTTTTCTACCCTTTATAATCCAATTCTTCTCATTCTTTTTACCTGGTCCTTACACCAATTTATTTCTCTGTTTTCTGCCTTATACCTGAAGTACTCCTTTTTCTCTGCTTGTTTTTGTAAATTTGTCTCCATTACTCTTCCATGTTGATTTTCTATTAACACTTTCTTTTTTCCACTTAAAGTATGAATTGAAGGAAACTATAATTAGGAAAAAAAATGCTTTAACGTAGATTGTATCTCTTCCCCACTCTTTCATGTAGTCTCACTTTCTCCATTATCACCTTGTTTACCAGTTTGATCTCTGCTTATTTGCAAAATGTGCACATCTTATGCATGGCAGGGCTGTTCAGTGTAAATAGTACTTGAAGCAAATTCAGCTGTTAGATTATGAGTGGGGTAAAGATCTAATCTTTACTTTGATGACAACATGCAGAAATGAAGCTGCATTAACTCTAAAAACAAAATTTAGTAAGTTGACAATATTAATAATTATTGGAGGTGTGATAAGCTGGTCAGCATTTCACTAACCCATATACTTGGAAAAGTATAGACTGTTTCTTGTCTAGCTGGTGTTTGCATGTATTCATTTTTTTGTTGTGTAATATTGCTGCAGTACTTTTAGATCAAAGTTCCACAGTTAGAAAATGCAAATGTCATTGTAAATTTAGTTCTTTCCAGACATGAGCAAATGCCATAGAGGCTGTGAATAATCATGGAGTACTGCCTTTTGAAAAATCACCCTTTCTCTGTAGCTGTGCTAAAAAAAATCATTTTAATCCCTTACTTCATATTTATACAAGGTTCTTCTGCATAGATCAACATAAATGTTTCTGTGCATTATTTGTATTACTGCTGCCCCTTATCTTCTTTCATCCACACTTAGTGTTTTTGTTATTCTCTAAAAGCAATCTTTAGTGTTTTGGGGTTTTTCTCCTAGAAGTTTTGGTATTGCTGGGAACCCACCCCCTTCAGCCCTCACCTGAATCTCACATTAATCATGATGCAAATGCCATGTCTGGGGGCCTGTGGAGTAGTTCACAGTTCCACAGCTTGTTCTGTGGAACAAGCCCTGCCTAAGCAAAAGCTGTGCCAGCTTTGCCACAGCTCTGCATCCGTGGGGTTCATCTGCCCCAACGGCAGCTGAGAACAACAACTCTGTCTCCTTGTCTCTAATTGGGAAGAGAAGGAATTAGGCTCATATAGGCTCTGAATATAATCTGGCCACAGACTATATTTAATATTTAAGCTGTTAAAAAAATAAAAAGTGGCAATTGTTTTCAAACATTTTTATTTTTGCCTGGGATAATTTGGTGGCTTAATTAATAACAATTCAGGATAAGATTCTTCTTCCTTTTTGGTGAAACACCTGATTTACACTACTGAAATCATACCTATAGCTGCCATTAATATTTACTGCAATATTATGTTATTGCTCTTTTCATAGTGTGAGAATTTGAGTTCCTCAAAAATAGAAACAAATTTTCCACCTCATGAAAATGCTAAAATTTAGTAATACAGTGTGCTGAAGATTCTGATAAACTATGGTGTGTCAGTAAAAAGATAAACTTTTAATGGTTGTGCGAAACAAGATTTCAAGATACTGCTTTTGACAAAGCTTATCATTTGGTACATTTGTTTTGATCACCTCAAACTATTTTAAATGAATGGTTTGTAAAGTCACCTTGTTAATAAGATTCAGCACTGTATTTCAGTGTGTGAAATAGTAATTAATTAACATAGAAAACCAAGCTATTCTAGTCAAAGCAATCATTTTCAAAGTTTGTATATTTCAGGAAAAAGAGGCTCTTTCAAATAAATATATTAACTATATATACTTTCTGTGAAACTGTTATTAAGTCTACTTAAGCTAATACATTTCAGCCAGTAGCAATAGTCTAAACCTCTACATTTTCACATTATAAAGCTGCTTTACAACATTCTGTGGTTTATTTCAGTAAAATATATGGTGATTTTGGTGTCATAAGCCATTCAGGAGTCTCCTTGTTAAGAGGATATGAAGAATTTCCAGCTCTAGTTTGATAAGACTACTTTCTTTCTTTTCATCAAAGCACTGGCAGAAAGGAACACTGCTCTTACCTCTTCCTTCAGAAAGGGCAAGACCTTCTTTCTTGTCTTTACTAAACCACTTTACATTTCTGAGTACACAGCATCTGTTTGTCAAAGTCCAATTATTTGAAAAACAGTCTCAACTCAGACAGGTAAATGAATCAGAAGAAATAACATTCCTTTGTTCTTCACACACTGACTCTGATTTGCTGACAGCCAAAAATCATTGTGGCTGTGGGGCAACTGAAGGACTGGCATGGGAGCAGGAGGAGTGTATTTAAAGGACAGTGAAAAATCAAGAACAAAAATTGCAAATTGCTCTGTTAGTACTAATAGGAAAATCTATTACTGCTATGAGGTATTTACCCTTTTGTAGATGAAAATGTTCAGCTCTGGTCTGGAAACTGGGAATTGTTCTGCTGCTTCTTTAGGAGCCTGAGTGTCCTCTGGGATAAAAGTCACTCCGTGAGCCCTGATTTTTCCATCACTTACACTGGTCCTCATCCTGGGCTCAGCAGCAAGCACCATGCCTGCACCTCCACCTTGTCTTTCTCAGAGTTGTAGCCTGAAGGAATCTTGGACATGGAAAATTCTTTTCTTTAAGATTATTATTGCCTATTATTACTATTTCAATGCCTGAGAAACTGTTTTCTGACTTTTATAGCCTTGTTTATAGCATCCTTTTTGAGAAGTTAGGTTGTTTTTTATTTCTACCTTCAGCTGCTCAAGTGAAATATCAGAGCAGTTTAAGATCAGTGCTGTTCTCCTGATCATAACAGGAAAACAAACTGAATGTGCTATTCCTCAGGCTTATGTGACAAATTCAAATTTTAGCCTATGGTGTGCTCACTTGGTTTGTCTGTGGCATAAGAAGATCTCTCCTATATCTTTACCCTTTACATCAGGCAATGTAAAAATCTTTCCTGATTTGTTTGTTCCTGATTTATGCAGAGTTTCTTTAAATAATATGAGTTGAGTTCTAGGACTCTCCAAGAAGTAGGGAAAATTAGCCTGTTTCCTGAAGGGCAGATTCTTGGAGGCAAGCAGGAAGTGAAGATAGTTGAAAGAGCAGAAAGCCAGCCTTTAAAAGTGATGAAAAAGACCCTTCCTAGGGTCTGTCAGGCACTGGGTCAAGTTTACTGCAGCCCAGGAAATGGCCCAATTACTTAAAACCAAGCCTGGTGAATGGTTCCCAGTTCTAATGACTCTGCACATCAGGAAAGCTGCATGATTTGTTCTGGCATAATCAATATGAACTTTATCTACTAAAAATTAGGTATACTGTATATTACTGTGGCATAATTTTCCTTTTTTTAATCTAAAACCCTTGGTTCTTTCTTCAGGGATCTTACTAAAAGGAAGATCTAAGCAGAGCTACCTCATTGATTTAGGGTCCTTCACAGTGGTTAGCCTAGAGTGAATTCTTTTTTTTGCAGTTGATGTTAAGTACTGCTATACTTGAGTGAGGGTGGTTTATTAGAGGGTAGGATTTTAAGCATTATCTTTAAGCTGAAGTGTTGATGTTGGTTTGGCTACATGCCTCCCAGGAGCACTGACAGGTAGCACCTAAGCACAGCAAAGTGCCAGCCTTCATGCATGGCAAATCCCAATTTATTCCTTAGCTGGGATTTCAGTGACGTGAGGCCTGGGAAAGGTAAGGCTGACCCCAGAGCTAACTGGGTTCCTAGCAAGGACAGAAACAAACACCTGTTACAGCCGTTCCTGGAATTAGCCCTTTCTGTACCCTCGTGAAGTTTGACAGCTTTCTCTGCAGGTACACATGGTTAATTATATAACTTAACATCTTTAAAAATTTGTTCTCATCACTGGTGTCATTGATGATTATCAAGGGTGTGATTTTGATGTAGGTCAGATTATTTAAGGTCAAAGTGCAACTCTTTCTCTAATGCTGAAAGAAATTTTCAGGCAGAATTACTCTCAGAATATCTGAAGGACAAAATTGACTTGCTTGCACATCAGCTTCCTAAAGCAAAAGAGACACCAAAGAGAACAGGAGGGAAATGGCTCTATGTCTGAACTACTTCCCTGAATGGGTATTAAAGCAGACATGGTCCATTGGGATAGAACTCCCCAAGGTTCTCATTACTACTTTTTCTTATTTAGCATAAAAATACTTTAATATTTGCCCTTTTGCCTTAAGAGTCTCAAGATATTTTCAAATAATAAAAAAGTGCAGCAAGGCGGGAGAGTCACCCATGCTCTGTGGGGATAAAGTGCAGTAGATGATTTTTCCATCGGTCACATAAAAAAATCTGCATCACAGCAAGAATAGAATCAGAATTCACTATCTTCTGTTCTTAGTCTCCCTTTTAGGTTTTAACATCCTGTTTCATTCTCCTGAGCAATGCAAACAAATTGTTAGCTTATCCTGGAGCACACTTTTACAAGAGCTCACCCCATGAAGCTCTCCTCTGAGTTCATTATTTTTGATTCAGTTTATCTGAGGACATAGCAAATGGACCCTTTTACACAGTGAGAAACGTCTTCCATTAAACCAATATTTATAAATTCCTACTCTGATCCCTTTATTGCTATACATTCAGGGGCAAAAGCAGAAAGAGGAAGGAAGCAAATTATGTGATTTGGTAGTCTGAAAATTTTTTGGCAGAAGATAGACTTCCTCGTGGTTTCTCTGAAAAGATAAGGTCTTGAGTTCATACGAGGTATTTTGGGAGGCAAGGAGTTTGTCTATGGCTCTTAAAGATTTGTCAGGAAAGTAGTGACACAAGTGAATGACTTGTCACAAGGTTATGCTGTAGCTTACCATGGCTGTAATTCACTGTTTCACATATTATACCTAGCAGATATGTGATATCTGTGGCTGCAACAAGAGGTTGATTGCCAGGCAACTGTTCTTAACCCCTCTAAATTGTTCATCTGGCAGTCTTCAACTGTTTATAAAAACTACTTGTTTTACTCCATGTGTACAAGGAGTCATCCCCACTAAACTGCCCCCAAGACACACAGACATCTGCAACATACTCAGCTAAAATTAAGTAGGTTACTCTCCTGCATTTGATCTGGTGTGATTGACATTTCAAGCAGCAGCTGTAACTGTGCCTGTGCCTATTTATGTCTGTGCTAAGAACTGATATTGTAAAGTCTTGCTTTCATTGGCAGCATGATCCCTCCCCACTCAGGGGTCTGTGGGGTCTCCTGCATGTCCTGCTGGGTGAGCCCGTCCCTGCCTGTGCCTTCTGCTGGGCTTGCTGTGAGCTCAGCCCTAGCAGTGAATAGCACACAAGGGAACCAATATTCACAAGCACTCAGAGGCTTTTAGGCTTCTTGTGGGAGGGGAACACTCCTCCCACTGGCCCCAGTGTAGGAGATGCCTCCGGGCTGCACCTAATATCATGGGACACTACCTGTCAGCATACCCTGATAGCTCTAGCTATCTAGATATTTCCAGCATCAAAAGAGATCAGAAACAGCACAAAAGAATCTCAGTCCAGAAAACAGTTCTTATTTTAGCAAGTGAAAAGTATGATGCATGCTACTTTGACAATGACTAAGGAGTGAACATTATTATAGTGAATAATTATGATGTCACAGTTCCTCTGGATACCTCCACAGTGTGTTGACACCATCTTCCCTTTACAAGAGCTGAATTAATGCCAAAAGCCACCATCCATCCTCCTGTATCTGCTGGACTTCAGGAGTGTTGGTGCATGCTGGGTCAGGTGTGAAAAGCAATGCCCAATTTTATCAGCAAGATCTGAACAACCCTGTGGCCTGTGTTCCCTCACAACTGTGATGACAACCACAACATTTACATTTAAAGAAGAGAAAAAAATCAGTAGCTTCAAACATTTTTAATGTAAGGAATTGTAGTAAGAATAGTTGATGACTAAACTATAGTGTAGTTTCAGTCTTTTTTGTGTTACAGACATTAACTTAATTCCCTGACAGCAGGGAAGGTTCTGTTTTCCTCTCTTGGTCCTATCATTCATTAGCCTTAACTACTTAACCATCCCCCAAGAATTAGCATCCAAAGCATATTAATCCATAGTAATCAATAAACATAGTGTTGAGTGAAACACAAGATATAACACAGTTGAGGACTAGGTTTTCGCATTTTCTCAGAACTTACCAACATCTTCTTGGAGATGAGCTGTTTCTGAGCAGTGTTTCACTTGTAGGAAAGGGCAAAAATACCCTGACAGCAAGTAAGTCCCATGAACCTTGCTGACGCAATCCAAGTTAACTGGTATCTTGAGCTCTGAAGAGAAATTGGAGATGCTGTGTTACTGAACTTATAAATTTGCATGTACTTGACCATCATTACTGGAGCTCCACTTCATTCTTTTTGTAATCTATTTAGGTCTTCTTCATTATCCCAAAAAGGTTTTTTCTTAGTGTTGCTGCTTAGTGTTGTTTGGTGCCAGAACCAAGAGCACAAAGTGCCTTAAAGCAGTAAGGGCTGTTTAGGAGCATCTCATGTCTTTTCTCAGTTGTTTCTTAGCAGGTGGTAGCGTCAGTGCTGAGTCAAGTCCAGGCAGTGAAACTGAGCATCCTTCTGCCCAGTGAAGCCACAGACTCTGAGCTGCCTGTTGGCTGCATGGAGAACATGAAATGAATCTTGCTCAGGGTCAAAGGATCTCTATTTGAAAAATTAGCATTTAGAAGAATTTGGATAATATTCTGTAAAATGTTACTATCAGCATTAGGTACAGTTATCCATCATGCTTAAACATGAAATGGAATTGTCATGTTCATTCTGAATTAAATATGTTTATACTCATTTAGTCTTGGGAGCTCAGAATTTTAGAGTGACTAGGATTTGGAGATTGGCCATCCTGGGCTAAATTTCCACCCACTGAGAAGCTGAAGTCAAATACTCAAAGAATATCAGATTGCAGAAGCAGACAGCTTTCAAACACACCAATTCAGTTGACCCAAATATGAATAAAACATTTTATGAAAGCTAGAAAGCAGGATTTGTAGGAAACTGGCTTTAGGTGATTCCTTTAATTTTAGTGAGAGTTTTGGGTTTTGCTTCCCAGTTTTATTGCATTTGATTTTGTCCATTTGCAATCTAATAATTACTGGTGATGGGAACATCAGCAGCTAACGTACCCCACTGAGCTGAGAAGATTCTGAAATGCTGAGACAGAAGAATATCAAAATGACAGCATGCTGCATTTACAAGCAACTGTAAGAAGAGTCAGATAAAATGACTTCTGTTCACCTTCAAGTTCAGAATTGGCAGGTATATAATTTTGTCTTTAACACTGGTAAAAGCTACTTATGGAAGGCTTATTTAGCAATCTGGTATAAGATAGTATTCTCTCTTTAAGTCTTCTTGTTTTTTCATGTGACTAAAAACCAGTGTTCTCAGTGCTCTGGATGAAGAGGCACATCCTCTTTTACACATACAGTGACAAGAACACTATCGCAGGGTTAGTACTTCAGCAAGCTAATTCCAGGAAGAGCTACAAGGATGTTCATAGTCTACAGTGTTAGGTGGAAGATAAAGAGAAGTCCTTGTTCAGCCTGGCAAAGGAAAATGATACAGATGTATTCTGACTGCTCACATTTCCAGTTGGGAATAAACGTCCACCTCAAGGGTCGATGTAGGGGATTGCTTGGGGAGCCTCTGTCTCCTGAAGAGTTTAGAAAATTCAGGCAATATTCTCAAGAATAGATTAGGTACAGCTGTATTTATCTCGGGGCTGGGGACAGAATGCCTCATCCCTCCATGTCCCTGCAGAGTCTGCTCTTGGTTGTTCACATACATTATCTCAGCCTAGATCACCCTGTCATTGCCATGGCCATGGTTCTGCATATTTTCTCTACTCCCAAAGTATGACACTGGCTACTCCCAGCTATTTTCCACTCACAGTTTCTTGAAATACTTGGGGATTTTTGTTTAAGTAACAGTTGATAGCCTCTCCCAAGCAAAGATTATGTCACCTCCTTTACAGTCCAGTCTTGATCTCTGCACCTGCACGAACACCTCCTTATTCCTGTGAAGAGGGTCTGTAAGCCTTGTTCTTTTAAATGCTCAATGTTTTTGTAGTGCTTGCATTTTCAGAGTCTTTTAAAAGCTTATTCTTGGAACCACTCATACTGCCTTCCATGCTTTTATGTTGGTGGCTGGACAAATGACTTTAAACAAGAATTATACATCTCCAAGATGGTAATACCTCCCTGTACACAAGCATTTCTTAAGTGTGGCTTGGGCACACTTACGTGTGGCTTGAATACCCTGCATATCTAATGATTTATAGGCAAATACTGTATCACTGTTAATGAAGTAGCAATGTAATTATAAGTGCTTTGTCAAGAATATCAGAGAAGAACTAGTCCAAAGTGGAAGAACAACCAGTATCTGTTCATAGATGCTTTGGTTTATTCTGCTTGTTTCTGTCAGTTAAAGACACAGCACTGAGTTCTTTGTTCTGGCTTCTTGTCTGATCTT
>QUSF01000055.1:2644505-2750167 GCA_003676055.1 Chloebia gouldiae
TATATATATATATATATATATATATATATATATATATATTAATGAGTGTATTTCAGATATAAATACATTCACAGATCTGAGCCTGCTTCTTACTTTGCATCGCCTCAGAATTATTAGGACCTACTGGCAGATTTTCTAAATTTCAAAGCTCCAGGATTAGTGTTGGTATTTTAGCCTTTGAACTTGCTGTCTTCACAATTCTGTAGTGACATGAGAATTTGAAATTACAAATAAAATGTGATTCTTTCTTCTTCTGTAAGCTCTTAAATTATTTTGTCTCCTTTAAAGGAGATGTTTGCTTTTTTATTTTTAATTCAGCATACCTTTTTCTGTCCAGGTATATTACTGCTGTATGTGTGCTTTTAAAGACAATGTAAGCAGATAAATATAACAGTATTTTGGCTGAAAAGCCAATGTCCCCATAATGTACTATTTATTTATAGTTACAATTATAAATAATATATATATTATATATATATAATTAAATAATATATATCTAATAATAAATCAAATAATACAATAATATATAATAAACTACATGTTATTATAATATATAATATATTATAGTATAATAACTTGATATAATAATATAAAATAATACATAATAATATATAATTATACAATAATATAATCATATAATATATAATAATAATATATAATAATATATAATAACTGATATAATACATTTAATAGTATCATATTATATATATATATATATATATATATATGATTAAATAATTACCAAGTAATTGTCTTGGTAAGTATCAGAAAGGCTAAATTTTAGCTGTTGTATACATGAAAGTTTCTAGGAAATCTCAAAAAAAAAATCTCAAAATTCTGCCCAGAGGAGATTTCCTGTGTAATGGACAAATGAATGAGAGTGGACAAGAATATCTCCCCTTGGGAACCTTTCTTTTGGGGTAAGAAAAAGAGAGGCAGTTTATGCTATAATGTTAAAAAAAAACAAACCAAACAAAACAAAACAAAAAAATATCACACAAAAAAACCCCAAACAAACAAACAAACAAAAAAACCCTTACTACTTCTCTGAAGAAACAGCCTGCTTGGACACTGCTTTCTTGCCAGTACACCAGTGTGTATTTTCTTCACTATATAAAACAGCTTGAGTCTTCTTCATAATGCTCATCCTGCAGAGACTGGAAGTGAGGGTTTTCAGGTTTTTAGGTAACAACAGCAGCCTAAAGAAAATCCACCACTTCATCCCTATCAAGCTCCAATTCACAGACAGAGTTATCTTGCCTGCCAAAAACAAGTTGTTTGACACTAAAGCTACAAACACTGTAGAGATGAGTTATCTACCAATTACAGCACCTTATCAACTTATCAACTGCTAATCCAATTAGTCTGCCTGGCTCACTGTTGTGTGGCTTCCTTGGTCCTCCCAGGCTGGAGGTAAGCAGTAATTCACATGCACTGAGAGAGATAACACTGCAGGAAAGACAAGCTCTAAAAATCCTCCTAAAGGAGGATGAGTAAATCGCTAAGTGTCCCAAGAGTAATCGAGATGCCATGATCTCTGGAGCAGGCAGTCCGTAATCACGTTTTATTGACAGCTCCTAAAGATCAATCTTCCTTTGGAGCTGCCTAGAAACCAAACTGAGCTGTCTGCAGGGCCTGGTGCAACACAGAGTGACAGGACCAGACCTGGCACCAAATTATGCACCTTGGGACAGGGACAGTACTTACAGCCTCTCAGAGAGCAGCTGTGCACAGGTCCCTGCTCACTGCTGGAATTCCCAGCATGTCCTCAGACACAGCCCAGGGAGTGTGGCAGTTTGTATACACAGAGCCACTGCTCTCAGCTCATCTGGCACTGTGTTCTTGGGAGGACAAAGGCAGAGGTAGCTGTTCCTGTCACGGAACATCTGCAAATACCATTTTTTTTATAAACAAATATTGGTCTTTAACATTTATTAAATTAGTGTTTGAGTACTCGAGTAAGATAATTTTTAAAAATCACCTGCGTCCTTGTATACACTTATGAAGCCATGATTCACCTCTGGGTTTGCAATCTCAGCTTCATAAACACTTGAATACAATCCTGAAAAAAAACCAATCTTAAAGACAGCCTGCTACCAGACACCAACCAACAACCCACAAAGACATTCCACTGTACCACAATAAAGTAGGTCTCAAATACACTTGACTGAGATGGATGGAGATTCTTTAAACATGTTAAAACATCAAGTGATTTATTATATATGCAGTTTGTGTGTTGGTACCAATAACCATTTTGCATCCTCTTTTTTGCAGGAGGTGAAGTCACCAAGCCCAGGTTTGCTCAGTATTTCCATGGCAGCCTGGCCAGTCTGACAATACGACCAGGGAAAATTGAGAGTCAGAAAGTGATTTCCTGTTTGCAGGCCTGCAAGGAAGGTCTCGATATTAATTCTCTTGAGAGTCTCGGCCAAGGAATAAAGGTGAGGGATGAACTGACATAATCTTTGATAAAAATTTAGATCTGATTTGTGAAATGGAAAGCCCAAGGTAGAATACACCCAGTGCAAATGTACTCCCAGAAGCAATATAATTTCCCATAAAATCATGCAAAGAAAAAAAGAACAGTAATAGAGCAGTGACACTGCAAAGAAAAATGCTTCTATTATTGCAGAGCTAGATGATCGGAAAGTAAGGCACTGCTGATACTTCAGAATCTGTATGAATTGCCAAGTTGTTTTCATGCTTATTTTGTTACTTCTACAGAAATAGACATGATTTCAAAGATTTATTGAATTTTGATCTCAAGTAATTTTAAAGCAGTGGAATACATAAGTCTAAATGCAATAACATTCTAAAAATCAGTGCGTTCAAAGAGGAAAAGTTTATGGTACATGAAAATTGAACACAAAAAACCCTAAAGTCAAGAAATTAAATTTTTAGATTTGAATATAAGTCATTATCCATCTTCATTATGCATATGACTACTGGTAATGTAGAGCTTTTTCTACGATTGGAGAACAGACAGGGAAATCCTGTTTCAGTTGACCTAGTGGCTAGATGGGTTTGCATTCATTCAGATAATTCTGAAATTCTGTTCTTTGGATACATATGTAGGATCTTGGCTATTCTAATGCTCACATAAGCTGCATTGTCAGTTTTCTTTTACTGACACCATTATTTGGTGACAGTGTTCTTATGCTCAGTGTAAATGAATTTGTGAAGCTGTTTCTTAGCACACAAATACCGCTTCCAAAGGAGCTGAGCTTCTGTTCCAGACCAGGGAGTTCCTTTGGGTGCAGACAGTCCATCCTGAGAAACTGAACAGGGGTGTTTTGTTATGGGGTTTTCAGAGGGGAGGAGGATGGTGCTGTAACACTACATCTGGAACATGCAGGTGGAGTACCATGGACAGCATTTTATTAGCCAAACCTTTCTGTTGTACAGATTGACCTGAAATGTGCCCAAATGCCTATCTGGGTGATGATAGGTTGCAGTGGTGTAGTATAACTGGCACATTTTGTGAAAACAAGTGTAAAAATGAAAACTGAAAGTGCAAAGGTAAGGAGGAATTTTGCTAGCACTAACTTTTACATATGAGGAAAGACCCCAAAGAATTATTTTATCATCCTACCAAGGACATCATTAAGAATTTCACATTGCTGCTTCTCACAGCAACAGGACACAGGGGTCAATTATAGCTGTTTTAAAAGGTAGTGCATACAAGGTAGGGATTTCTGGAACCCACATGTGTATGCCTAATAGTTCTTTGCTGGGATTTTTAATTAATTAAAGCATTGTACACTTTGTCTATGGTGCTTTAAAGCATAGTAATTCCTCCCCTCTTCTTGCCCTTTGAAACCTGACAATATTTAAGTTACCCCTGTTTTATGGGCTTGGGAAAATCCTTCTTCTACCACCCACTGCTGCTCCAGCATTTGTGACTGGCTTCCTCACTGTACTGGCAGTGCAGAGGAAAAAAGGAAGACAAGGGATTGTTTTCTGCCTTTTCATGCTTTTGCAAACCTTCAAAACATCTTCATTTTCTGAAATACAGATAAGGCATAGTGGGTTTTTAAGTTACTGATGTTGCTTTTACTGCCTGAGCAAGCCAACAGTGAGAGCAACAGCAGGAGGCAAAAATGAAAGGAGCAATCAGAGAGAGATTGTGGAAAGGTTTCTTTGGGGGCTGACAGAAGAAAGCTCAGCTGAAAGCAGAACAGTTGCCTGACCTTGAAGAGAAAATGAGAGAGAAAGGTGTTGTGATGTCAAAAACAAACACACCTGATCCCAGACAGGCATGTGTGACAGCTGCACAGATGACGGGTTCTGTGGGGCTGTTTATGTGGTGCTCTGCAGATTCAGTGTTGGCAGATTGATACTGGAAGGTGTTTTGGGCATTTTGGACTATGGAGATTCACATTTTAACTACCTAAGAAAGAGCAGTGTAGCAGCAGTTTCTGACACAATAGTGTTGACTGGTTTTGGGCTGCAGCCTAATTTTTGATATCTGTAACGGGTCTCTGAGACACCGTCTAAACTGTTGCTATTTTTAGCTTTTTTTTTAAATGAGAAAGATAAAAACGGCTCAGACTGGGCCTTTCGCTCCTCCCTTTGGCAGCATTCCAGCTGTTTTGGTGGCTGAGCTATTAACTGGCTAGCTAGGGTCTCCTTTTGTTAATTTTATTCTCCACTGTTGCTAGCTTAAAGAGAGGAAAAAGAAGTATATGCAGACTGGGATTCATGTTAGTCCTCCTCTTTGTTAAAAATATCCTTCAGTGTGTTGTGACCTTCCTGCACAAGCTTTAAACCTAGTCCTCCATGTTTGACAAAGGACGCTGCTCTTCCTCCTGTTTTTCACAATCTATTTGATGTGTTTTGCTTTTTAACCTTTCTGGCTGTAAGGAAATGTAGGCAGCCACTTGTCTGTATTTTAACAAAACATCTTCACATAATCAATGGCCAGCTTTGGGGAAAGCCTATCCAGGAGAGAAAGGTACATTTTTGTTCTGTGCTGGCAACAGTAGGGTACAATGTCAAGTGGGTGACACTGGCTTCCTCAGTAATGCAGATGGTTTACTGAACCAATTAACAGATGAAACATGGAATTAGGATTAATTATGATGAAAGTAAAAATCAGTCATTGGTTATGTCACAACAGTGACAAGGTTTTTGGTTAGCAAGACTGATCTGTGTTCAGTGCAATGGAGTAGAGAAGGCTCGGGGCTACAAGAGCAGGCAGTGACTTTGCGGGGTTTGCTGGCCCCAGTGAGCAGCTCCATCTTAAATCATGACACCCTTATTGATCATCAGACAGGATGGAGAGTCCCCTTTAATATGTCTGACATTAATGAAGATGTAAGAGGCAAATTTAACTGTTTTGTTCATTCATGTTGAAATATATCTCAGAAAGGTAGCCCAGGATAAAACCACAACAGAAAGCAGCCAAAATACGCTTCTGCATGCTAGGCTGGCTCAAAAGGCAATGCTTTTATATGGAGAATGTGTTTAACCGAAGAAGATTACATAGAAATAATAATCATGGTGGTAAGTTAAGGTTTTGAACCTCTACAGAGTTCAAAAATAAATAGTGCTGCAAATTGCTACAGAAATTGTATCAACAAAGTTGATAAGGCTGGGAAAAGAACAGCAAATCTGGATTAATTTACTACAAAATTAATTACAACAATTCTCATTTAGGTAATTGATACAAGTACCTGTTATAGAGAACAACATGTGGATTCAGCCAATGATAGCTACTGAGGTTTTTTTCTTAAATCATTAAAATTTTAACTTATGTCCATGCAACATTCCTTAAAAATATATATTACTTTGTACTCTGTACCTTGTCTCTTAAATACTAATTATTTGTACTTCTCCCAGTATCACTTCAATCCTTCCCAGTCAGTCCTTGTCATGGAAGGAGATGACATTGAGAATATAAATCAAGCCCTCCAAAAGGTCTCATACATCAACTCCAGACAGTTTCCTACGGCAGGCACACGACGTCTCAAAGTCTCATCTAAAGTCCAGTAAGTTATGCTTCAGCTGAATTGAACAGATTAGGAACACTTTTAATTAACTACTTTTCTCTTTGGCCATGTAAAAATAATAATTTTGGCTAAATTAAACTGATAAATCATACTGTTTTGTTATTGAACCTTAAAGGATTAATTTAATTTACTTTTATGCCAATTTACATGGTGGATTACTCTTGATATTACCTTCTTAAAAGCCTTTCTTGTTAGTGTAATGTACTTGCAGTCTCTTTACAGTTTGAGGCATACAGTCTGGACTGAACACTGCATTTACTGCAATCTTATTTACTTTTAATTTTAAACATTCATGGTTCCTTCTGAGATATCCAGAGCCATGATTTTTTAATGCAGGCCTTTTCCATCAAACAGAGGACATATCTGCAAGAGCAGTATCTGTAGGTGTGCTTGAAACAGCTGTGCGTCTGTCCCCTGATGTCTGTGCTGTCCCTGGAGCACTGGTGAAGGCTGGAAGGGTCTGTGTCCATCCCTCTCCGTGCAGCACAGTGACAGCAGCTGCACAGTGATGTTCAGAGCTGCCCACCGACTCTCCTGGGCTCTGCTCTGTCCAGAGCAGGGAAAGCAGGCCTTTGGAGGAAAAACAAACCCAGTTCTAACAACTCTCACCTGCTAGGAGCACAGCTGTTCCCAAGTGCCAGGGTTGTGCTGTGGGCTGAGCTCCCTGCTGCAGAAGCAGCTCCCGAGGCAGTCCCACTGGAACTAGGCCAGCTTGCAGATTCCAGGGCTGGCTCAGCTCCTGTGCCAGCATGAAATGAGGCAGAGCTTGTCAGGACATTCACTTCACACTGCTGATTCAGGTGAAAACGGAAGCACAGGCACCTTTTGTCCACTGCAAATATTGGAGGGTCCCAAAAAGAGTTCATAATGGGACCAATTTAAATGGAAAATTAGGCCCTTTTAATCACATATGATAGGATAACCGTATTGTTTTCATTAGCTACCAGCTTCTGAATTTAATGTTAGGTTTGCTAAAGTTAGTTTTTATCTAGTTAACTTTCTTAACCATTTACTTCTCTGTTGAATGTCAGTTAAACATTAAAATATTATTCTGATAGTGACCTTAGGAAAGACTGAGTTTGTTCCTCAGAATGAGTATCTGTAAAGGTGGGAAGGGAGGAGAGGGCCAGAGCTGGCCTCTGTGCACAGTGGTACTGGAATATGTCCTCATGTGTGGTAGTGCCTGAGGATGAATTGGACTGATCCGAGAGCCATGAGCTGGGGCTGGGGCATTGCCAGTGCCACACTCCACTGATGTGCAATGTGTTACATGCAGTTAATGATTGATGTATCTTTTCAGATGTTTTGGTGAAGATATCTGCATTAGTATCCCAGATATAGATGCCTATGTAATGGTATTTCAGGCCAATGAGCCCAAGATTACCATAACTGGGATGGACCACTTTGCTAGACCAGCTGCACAGTTTGAAAGCGAAAGAGGTGTTATTTTGTTACCTGACATCAGGATTGTCAGCACAGTCTCTAAAATGGAGCATTCAGTGGACTTAAGAGAACATGGCAGAGGTTTGTGTCTTTATTTTAAATATTATTAGTAATTTCGTAATGTCTCCTCATATTTTACAAAGGATGGTGCAAACAAGTAATGCAAAGGAAGTCACTTCACCCAGATTAATCAGGCCACAGTAATGCTGTACTGAATAAATTCAATTCAAGACATTGAAAAATGTGCTAAATGGTGGCAGATCAGAAAGTGCTTCAGAAAAGGGCAGATTTTCCATGTAGTATCCACTCAGTATACTTTAGAATAATTCCTTTCTACTCTTCCTTTCAGATTCTGTTACGTATGGTATTTTCATTAGAATGCCTCTACTGGTAACAGAATTTTGTTAATTGTGCTGATAAGGTGAAAAGCAGTAATTGAGCAAAAGTGGAAGTTTTAGTCTGCTCTTATGTTTCCAGCTCTGATACTAGCTTGTGAGTAATACTTGAGAAAGTAATCTCATGACTCAGTTTCCCACGTATAAAATGTATGTATAATCCTTTAAAAATATTTATTTTCAATGCTGACTGTTTATTCTAATACTAAGCAATGTGTGTATAATTATTCAACACTGTGAATGTTCAAAAGGATAATCAAGTTTAAAATCACTGTCTATAAAGGAATCTTCCTTTTGAATGTTTGTGTGCAAGGCAGATGAAATGTCTAGTAATTTGAGGAAACATTCAAACACTGTTTGTTGGACTAGAATAAGCAGCAACTAGATATATGTCTAGGAGAAGAGAAAATGGGTAACGGTATGCAAGTTTACAGGCATGGATTACCTGTAGCCTACAAATTTGACTTGGGCTGCCTTTTTGGATATGTTACAGCTGTACTTAGAGCTTCGGTACCCAACTGCACCCTAGGAGTTGGCAATCTAGGGCATAAGGCTTTCCTGGCTGTGCCCTCCTTCCCAATACACCCTCTAACATCCAATTTGCCAAATGGGCAGGAAGTTCCAGACTTGGAGTGTCTATGCCCTCAAGGAGCTGCTTAAGCAGTTTTGCCACACACTCTGTATTAAGTTGATCAGAGAATTTAAATATTAATTTGATATGTTACTCTTTTTCCATTAACAGATTTCTTTCCTACTTGTACATGTTGAAGGACTGTCAGTTTATAACTTAATTTCTTTAAGTCATACAGCACAGGATCTTGCTATTTGTAATAATGACCTGCTCTTGGACAGATAGCCAGGTCTTTGTAATGTAAATTGTTTATGGGGCATAGACTAACTGAGAGAATCATCCAAACATAGATATGTTGGATGTGTATTTTTCCAGTTTGATTTTCCTTGAGAAAACTGGTATCAACACAGTGTTGAAATCCAGAATTTTTTACACTAATTTATTTCCAAGATCAAATTTCAGTTTTCTACTTCCAGTAATGTTCTTGGCTGTCTTATATTACAGAACAATATATTTTCTATTTATCTCACTGGGTGTTTCTAGGCCTTCATTATCACAGCACCTGTGCAGACCGTACACTTCTCTTGATTTGCTTCAAGTGTGCTGGATTTAATATCAGCAAAAACAGTACAGCCATCTTGGCAAAAATTGAAAGCCATGATGCAAAGCACATAAAATGACTGAGCTGTTCTGTGATCATTTACCTTCATTTCCGTCTTTTTTTTCATGCCCTATGCCATGGGTTCACAGCCAATAAACAAGTGGTAGTAGAGGAAATGCTCCACAACTTGGATTTCTGTGATGTTTTGGTCATTGGTGCAGAACTAGACCCTGAACAAGAGTGTTTAGAACTAGATCATGGGGAGCTTCAAGGAAAACATCTAGATGCCACAAATTCCACTGCAGGATATTCAATCTATGGTAAGTTCAGGAAATTTGTTTTCCCTTATTTTGTCACATCAGTTATATATTGGAATGAAAGCTCAAATATGTAAGAAATTGGACAGAAATCTGTGATATTCTAACCATGAAAATATCCCAAGGGTGACTGTGTCTTAAAAAGCACAGTTGCTTCTTGATCTCTGGATGTACTGTGTTCGCCCTTTGGATTCTAAGCATCCCTCCTGCTACTCTCCAAGTAAGGAAAATGGCATCTCTGCTTTCTTTAAATGTGGGGTTCTTGCAGACAATCACAGTGGAATGTAGGAGTGAGGAGGCTCCTCAGTGTTCCTGTACAATGCTGGGACATTTGCCATCTTTTTCTCATCACTAAGTAATTTATTCTGTACCATTGTTGTATTTTTCCCTCTCCATTAGGGACCTACATTCAGCTCCTAAAACTATCCTCATATAATCAAATGTCAGGAAACATTTGATGCTCTGTCATTTCCAGACCATTCTGCCGAGTTCCATGTGCTCTGTGAGCAGTTGATTTGTTGTGTACTGCCAGAGTAGTGTTCCCTTGCCTGTCCCAGAGCTGTCCCTGCTCTCCCACCCTACAGGCGTGGACAGCATGTTCAGCTACGAGCAGGTGCTGCGGCAGCTCCGCTACCGCAACTGGGGCACCTCGGCCATCTGGGAGAGGAAGTTCAGGGTCAAGTGCTCCGAGCTCAATGGGCGTTACAGCAGCAATGAATTCAACCTGGAGGTGAGCAATGAGTTCAGCCTGGAGGTGAGCAATGACTGAGTCATGTTTTCCAACCTAGCACTGAGGTCTAGAGTCCAGGTAACAACTCCAGGAAATTGCAGGACCTACTTAGCAATATGATCAAAATTAGTTTTAAGTAAGTGTTTATAAAGACAATTAACAACGTAATAATTGTTAATAAAATTAACAGTTATTTCATAATGTTTAGGTAACATTTAAAAGCTGATTAATATAGAAAGAAGAAAAACTCATTACTTATCCATACAGGTAAATCAAAAGAGTCCTGTTCTGTGCCGCTTCAGAGTCAACAGCCAGAAATGTTTTTATGCTACAAATTAGAAATATATTGTGTATTTTCCACTGGCATAAAAAAAAGAGTTAATTTGGCCTTTAGCATCTATGAAGTATTCCTATCTGCTGGTGAACTACATAGTCCGAGGTAATACATGGAACCAGCAGGTTTGGAGTGTAAAACAACTTTTTAGTATCTGGTCTCTTATCTTTCTCTTCTCCCAGGTTAATATTCTACACAGTTCCAACTCCAACTTCATGGACCATGTAAATCACATTATATTCCAGCCCAAATTTCTCCAATCTGTTCAGCACCCTGAGGGGAGTGTAAGTCCAGTTTACAGCTCAGGTACGTGACACCCTCCCAGAGACTGCTCACAATGATTCGATGTGTCAGTGTTTCTTTTGTGGGTCAGCCTGCTCCACAGACTAAAGCCCTGAGGTCCATTGTTTCAGCTTCTAAGACCTCTCAGAGATCATTGCAGAAGTGTGAAAGAAGGTAACTCTGAATTCTATTCTGTCCAAGAATGTACTTTTAAAACCTGGTATCCTTTTTTAAAGTCTTCATTGATGGTTTTGTGCTCTGATCGTCGTAGTTAAAAATGTACAGGATATATTTTAATTTAATTTTTAGGTTATATGAGTTAAAATATATACCCAAATCTGAAGCCTTTTCAGTGAAGTTAAATACAGGGCAAAGATACCTGTTTGAAAGTTGGATTCTGAAATCCTTTTAGCTGAATGATATATATGTAAAGAAGTAAAGCTGATGTAAAGTGTAGGCAGTTGTAAGTAGCTATATATAGAGATGCTTAGAAAATTACTGTATTTTTCTTTGCATTGTAGAGACACTTCACTAAAATGAAACTGAATATTTAATGAATAAACTATTGCAAACTAGTTTTTTTTTGTTTCTAAATACTGTTTCAATTTCAGACTTACATTCTTGTAGGCAGGGCAAGGCAACAAAATGGGTTATAAACTAGGTTATCCCATGCTCCTGGAACTGCAGTACCTCAAGGTACATAGAAAGTGGCAGCATTTTTACACTAACCTAATTATGGAGCTGATTACATGTGGTAGTTCAGAGAGACTTCTTCCTGTGACTAGGTGGAGACAGGGGCCTCTTAGAGTACAACCAAACAGTGGGGGAAAATGTCTTGAGTTCTCAAGAGTCTCCCAAGAAGGTTGTAACACATGTAAATAGTGTAAATAGGGCGACACACGTAAATAGGGCAACAATGCATTTATTTCTGGGTGGCAATGCATTTATTTTCTGAAACCTTTGAAAAAAATAAGCTTTGCAATATATATTTTGTCTCAAGTAAGGTTGAGGCCTCAGCTGTGATCAGAAGGGGTCAACATGCAAGTGAGATAACAGAATTTTACTGCAAAAACTATTTGATTCTGCACTTATTAAATACCTGTCTTCTGTAGTTAAGTGGCTCAAAGAGCAAATGTGAGCATGCTTACTTTTTAGTTAGGATTTATCATACTCTGGATAACATATCTGTGAACACCATTTATGTGTGCTTCATCTTAATGGATGGGCACTGGTCAACACTTTCTGTCATCTCAGGCACATGGCACATGGCAGGTGTCTGTACTGATTCTCAGTCCAAAGGAGGGGGTGTTGTGGTTTGAAAACGAATAAACTTAGTGACATTTAGATTACTTGTTCCACAAGTGTAACTGCATTCCTTTTGCCACCCTTTGTCCCAGTGGTTCCCAGCATGGCCACGATCGTTATCATCATCTGTGTAAGCATCCTGGTGTTGGTGGTAACACTGGGTGTGTTCCGGCTCTGCTCAGCCCGTCAGCATGGCTCCATGGTGCACGAGGGAACCAAGAATGAGATGGACTGGGATGACTCTGCTCTCACCATCACCGTCAACCCCATGGAGGTACTTAACTGGGGCACAGCACTGCATCCTGGCATTGCCAGGAGCCACTGGCTGGGCTGGCAGTAGGTTTGAGCATCCTTCAGGGTGCAGTTGTTCAGCTGTGTGTGTGTACACTAAAGACCCCAGCCCAGTTCTCAGCTCTGCACACCTTGACCAGATATAATTGAGAACTTCAGATTTGTTGTCACATATAATTATTAAAGAAGATGGTGAAGAACTCTCATGTACAGCATCACCTCCACTCCATCCATGTCTGTTTGTAGCTAGCCAGGATGATATAGTTCCTTTGGTTTTAACTTTTTCATGTAGGCATTTATACACTAAAAGGAGGGGAAATCATCAGCAGTTTAAAGAAGCTGATGTTGAAGGTTTAAGTTTTGTTAGTGTGGCTAACAAAGAGATTGATTATTGACATTCCATTCTTCTTGCAGTAGTTTTTGAATGTTTGCTACCAACTTGTATAAATTTGATGCTTAATAATCACATGATGATGGAAAGCAGATTTGCCCAGCATGTTAGCATTTCTAAATGCTCATTTGAGACAGCTCTGGCTGTCAAGAAGGCACCTTTCTCCTACTCTCTTATTTCTTTAAATGTATTGTAGAAATATGAAAAGCCACATCAGACAGAAGAGGAGAGTGAGGAAGAAGACATAGACGATGAAGAGGAAGACACAACTAGTGCTGAATCAGATGACAGTGAAGAGGAGGAAGAGGAGGAAGAGGAGGAAGTGATTGTCCAAAAGGGAGACAAACAGAATGCCACTAGGCAAGAGCAGTTGGAATGGGATGATTCAACACTTCCCTAATAACAAACAGGCCTCCACCCACAGCTCTTTTGTAAAAAACCAATACAATGTTTTTTCAGAGTCTATGAATTCATTGAGAGGATTTGAACTTCTGCTTGCCTATAACTATTTTGCCTAAAATGATCTTGTTGTACTAATTGATAACGATGGAACTGACCTCTTTCTTACAAAGCCTGGGGAAAAGATGGTACAAACCTCCTGGCACACAAAGTAATAAAGTAATCCAGAACTTGATTTGTTAGCAAGCATACCCTGCTTCTAACAAAGCAGGGTATGCTTGCTAACAAATTTTGTTTCTACCCTGCAGATGTGTGACTAAAGTCCTGTCACTCAATCCATACAAATTTTTGCCTTTACTAATTTTTTTCACACAGGAGAGATTTCAACTTGTTTTGTAGAATAACTTCTGTGGGTCCAAATACCAGTTGCCATATAACTTCACATTTTTACAGGTGTAAAAACAAACCAAAATCCACCTTCAAACTGGGGCAAGGCTTTAGTGCTACAGGGACTAAATTCCATCTGTCATCTCATCCTGCCTTTTGGATGTTAACTATCTTCTGCAAGGGAATATCTAGGACTTGACAGGGGATGTATGTGTGCTTATGTAGACTTGGATGGTATATTTTTTCAGGTATGCTGTCAGACCCTCAAGAGAGAGAATTTTATCCAATCTATCAATTGAAATTAAAAACAAGTTTAAGAAAAACAGCAACAAGAAAGGGCTGATGAAGGTTACAAAAAAAGCCCCCAGTCTGTGTCCACAGATTGAGTAATATGGTCATATGCAAACTGTAAATTCTAATGGGATTGATTCACTGAAAATCTGTAGAGCTGCTCATTAGTTATGGATTGAGCACTTTTAAGCAAATCAATGCTTTAAACTGTTGATCTCATGGAACCATTAGCTTGCTGCAGCATCTTACTGAACTAGTGGAAAATAAGTGACCCCATTATTCTATAGCTATGTATGGCTGGGATTTAATTATTTTAGATGAGGAAAACATTCCCTTTTGCCTAGTGAATTCCTGTCTGACTATATAAAAACATGATGCCCTATTTCTTCTGTACACCTGTTTGCCTGTAGTGCACAAGAGAAAGGAAGAAGACTGTGAGCCCTCTTCTGTGCTCATAATTCTCCCTTATCTCTTCTGTCTGAAGTCATTAATGTTGAGAGGAGGTTTTATAAAGAAGACAAGGAAAAATAAAACCTACTTGGAGCCAAAATAGTTGAAAACAAAAACTAAAATCTTAAGAGGCTGAGAGAGCATTTTAGTTTGTGATGGCAACACAGCATATTTTTCTTAAACACTGTTTAAAAAGAAAAAAAAAAAAAGGAAAAATCAGAGCTACATATATAATGTGTTGATTAATCTGTGTGGTGTGTTTTTAGTCCCCTTTTCCTTAAGTACCTTTCTTCTGCTCTGCTTACCAAATGCTGCAGCACTTGCTGGGGTAGCTTCTTCAATGCATAGAAAGAAAATGGTATGGAAGTGAATGCTGCTTAGTGGCTTGTCTGGGTTATTTTCCTGAGTATTTTGTTTTCTTTGCAATTTCATCTTTGACTTTTGCTTTCGTAATCCAGTATTTAAAATGAGCTGCTTCCTCTTCTTCACTCTCCCAGTCAGTCTTGCTACAACAGGATCTTCCTGAACACCCTGAATGTTGGCTGATGTTGCAAAGGGTACTTGGAGTAATCTTAAGGGTACCCACCTCCCTCAGTACTGACTTATTAACAGCTCCTGAAATGTCATGGGATATAGGGAATATATAGTGTGCTTAGGGGTTCTTGTAATTCCATTTTCTGCTTTTAGTAGCTGAAGGGAAATACTGACAGCAACTAGGCCCTTTAGTGGAATATCTAGAAAGTAAATGAAAGAAGAATATATACTAATTTTAAAATTAGATATTCATGCTTTTATTTGTTGTGCCAGCAATCACCTCACATGGCTGTTAAGACTGGCAATACAGCAGTTTTCTTGTGTTACAAATCCTGTTTCATTTTATTCTCTCACACATATTAAACTTAGAAGAATATGTGCAGAATCAAGGCCATATAAGTACGTCTTAACTGCAAGAATAACAACTGTAAATATGTCCAAAATTTCTGTTTAATACAAAATTAATATTAATATTTTTGATTATCTTGAACAAAATGTTATATCAGTTCCTACCATTCTAGTGTCCTAGATAATTTCTCAGTTTTAATTTTTAGTGACATGAAGGAGGCTCTTCATTATGCCTGTTATCAACACATATCAGCAAATCTTTCTGCTCAGAAAAAAAATTCAAAATTAAATGTAGATATTTAAAAGTCAATTTCACATTTAAAATTGGACTTAAATTATTTTAAAGTTTTTGTTATTTCTGATTATTGTTATTATTGTTGTTGTTGCTGTTATCATAGCAAATATTAGGGCAACTTGAAAACAGCAATTTACCACCTTATTGACAGCCTTTAATTCTTTTATATGTTTGTGAATTCATCAATGTGTTTCCCCATGTAATCTTTTTGCTACTGGAAGCACATCTTTTCAGGTCATCCTCGTACATTACACAAAAAGGAAACAAAGTATTTTCTCTACTGTAAATAAATCTACATTTTTAAACCTAAGCAAAGTCATACAGGCATGTGTGTTATCACTAAAACTTGGTTTGCAGTAAGATATTCGGCAAACTAAATGCATCATTGTACTTATTTTCGATTACACGCTGGACTGCATTATGCAGCATTTTTCATTCAAATAAACAGAAACATCCTTTTCACAGAATGGCAGTGAGAATGAGGTACTTCTTCACAAAATGCTCCCTAGAATATTTGTATACCACTGAGAGCAGTGGTTTACTGAGCAAAACTACTACTAGAAAATCACAGAAATATCAATTTTCTAAAACAATTCTAACAAAATTGCATCCCCTCCAAAAATATATTATGTCCTGAAGGCATAGAACAAAACATCAAGCATAAACAGAACACACGATGGGGGATACAAGCACCATAACGTCACCCCAGGACAATAACCTACTTGTTTAAAAACCAACCAGAACATATACACACATATGTACATAAAGACACACAGATGGGGGTTTTTTTGCCCCTAATCAAAAGCCAAAATTCTCTCCTTTTCCCCTGAAAAAAATGTTTAGAACTGTAAAACCATTCAGGTTGGAAAAGACCTCTAAGGTCATTGAGCACTGCCAAGCCCACTGCTAACATGTCCCCAGGTCCCCCATTCACATATCTTGGAATTAGCCCAGGGATGGTGACTGTGCACTGCCCTGGATAGCCTCTTCCAATACCTGACCATCCTTTCAATGAGGAAATTTTCCCCAATATTCAATCTAAACCTCCCCAACACGCTACGAGGCTGTTTGCCCTTGTCCTATCATTTGGTACTTGAAAGGAAAAACAAACTCCACCTGGCTGCAGATTCATCTCAGGGAGTTGGAAAGAGTAAAAAGGCCCCTCCTGGGCCTCCTTTTCTGCAGGCTGTCCCACCAGCTCCCTCAGCTGTTTCTCATCAGCCTGGTGTTCCAACCCTTCCCCAGCTCTGTTCTCTTCCAAGTGCTCATTGCAGCCCCTCAGGGTCTGTCTTGTGGTGAGGTGGCTTTTTTACACTAGCAATAAACAAGTCTATCCAAAGAAAGCGGTTCTGAAGAGGTACCCACAATCTATGGCACCAGGAATTCAGGGGTGACAACAGAGGTCTAAAATGGCATCACATCAATGATCCCTTATGTTTTTGGAGTTCTCATCTAAGGCTGGGAAAAGCTGTAAAACCTACAAATGCAAATTGAAGATATTATCTGAATTAATAATAACTGCCTAAGTGGCTAGTTGTGATTAATAGCTCCCATTTCTCTTTCATTTCTACCCCCTCCACAGGTATTTTATCTTTGCAAGTAAACCTTAAAATGCACAGTTGAGATTAATATCAATATTTACTGCATTGGCTTACACATCTAGAAATAGACGTAAGGTTTGTGACATCTTTAATACTAATTAAAATAAACTCTTGCTATTTTTTTCATTCCAACAAGTAATACATTGCAGTGGTGGTGGGACTGCTTTTTACCTCACCAGAGGCTAATGGGAGGGAGCAGTTTATTTTTCTGTCTGGCATATAGTGGTGCTGAGCATGCTGAGCACCATCCTTATTCCATTCTGGAACAAAGTAAGACTCAGAAAGGATCAGAGAGTTCTGAAGTTCCTGCTGTGGTTGAAATCTACTGTCTCCATTGCAGGAGATGTCCCTGCCTGACCCTAAACTAAGAATTCAAAATAATTCAAAACAATGCTATGGGAAATCAGTAGCCCCAGGTGAAGGATGGGCAGAGGGTAATGCAGTGGCAGCCCTTACTGCACTGGGGCAAAGCCTTTTGAGCTTTAATAATATATAAATAATAAATAATTTGTGTCTCAGCTGTCCCTTTCCCCAGCTTTAACCTCAGAGGCAGCTTTACTTTTCTCCCTGGTAGGAGTCCTAGTGCACTGGGACCCAACACTGCCTCTTTACAAAGTTTTGGTGCCAGTACACACAGCTCTCCATCTCCACAAAACAGCACCTGGAAAGACTTTACTGGGGTGACAGCAGGTAAAGGTCTGGTGGGATGGAGCTGCTCCTGGTATCCTGGAGTAGAAATTATAGTACCAAAATTAAGGATATTTGCAAAAACATGGATAGAGAGAGAGGGAGAGGAAACAAAACTGAATATATCTCCCCTAAGGGGCTTCCCGTTCCCTTAATTCACACATGCTGACCAGAATAAATATCTCAAAACTAGGATATCCCCAATCTCAGGGGGTATATCAGGTTTTATCAGGTTCTGCTTTGAGAACTGCTTTCTGCCTTTAAGCAACTGCTTAAAGTATTCTACACCAAGTGAGTAAATCTAAGGAGATAGGAAAAAAAAAACCCAAATGACAAAACATAAATATCAAAAAGATTGCCAAAGAAATCAAACCACCTTCTAAATCACTAAATTAATTCCTGTTGTTTGTACATAATCCGGTGTTGTATAATCTCCTTCATGCTCCAGCCAGTATCACCATTGGCACTAGGTTCTCCCTCTCAGCACAGCAGAGTAAGCTGCCAGGCCTTGTTCCTGCACAGCCTCGCTGCCCCCAGAGCCTCTCCAGCTCACAGCATTCCAGTGCCACTGCAAACTGCCATAAGAACAGTATTCAGCCCATTCCTCAAAGACTTTGGTGCTTCCGGAGTAACCCACACACCCATGCACCAAATCATTACACTTTATAATATTTTCTACAGCACCCAGAAGCTGTGGTCCTGTACACTATTTGTACATTTGGGTCAAATATTTTTTTAAATAAAGAAAGGCATAACAAGCAGTATGTGAGATGTTATGTAAACTGAAATAGATCAGGTTCCCTAAAGCTGCATGTCTCTGATTGTGTATCCAGTGATCAGACTTCTGATTGCTATACTCTCCTGGAACCCAAGTTCATTTTTGTTAGCATGGAGAATAAAGATACAAAGAACAGAGACAACCACTAAAGCTACTGCAGAGCAAAAATCATACTCTTTTAACACACCCAATCTCAAGAAATATTTCTGCTAAATATATTGGGAAAATTGCTCCAGTGGTATCTCATAAAGTAATTATAATTCATCACTTTTGTAGGATTAGCAAGGTTCAAGCCTGGGATGTTCTTTCTGATTTTGGTTTTCTCTGAAAAAGACATGGTCACAAATTAAAAATACACATCACTTGAACAGTGCAAAAACGAAAGGGGAGCAAGGGCTTTAACTTCATAAGCCTCTAAGATAGGAGTTTAAAGTAATAAACAACTGTAGCCCTAATTATTGAAACTTAGCAGAATAAAACAAATCCAGAAAGTTTTGTATGTCCATAACTTCATTCCTAGTGATGAAAAGGCAGGCACCAGAGCAAGTACTCTTTTTCCCTAGATGCATTTTGCTGCCTTTGGAGTAGGTATTGCCAGCAGTTTGCTCGTTATGGTTTCCATGTCTCTGCTGGCAACAGGAACAGTGCTGCTAGAATCCTTTGGAATAGCCCTGTTAAAGACCCTGGTGGTGAACCATAATTCAATAATTCTCCTGCAGCTATGCTCCCAGCCCTCCATGATGGAGCACTCCAAACACATGCAGAGGGAAATACACAATGGTTACAGTGGAGAGCTCTGGGCTGGTGCTTTATTAGTTACTACCTCTAAAGAAACACAGCAGCATGAAGCACTGCAAATGTGTGAAACAGAGTTCAGGAAAAGCCCTCATTCTTATTTTCAGTACTAGCTCATGGGGAAATTGTGCATTCATCAGCTGTTGAAGCTCCATGCCCATGTACTGTCACTATGTCTGTGCTGAGAACAAAAAAGCAGCAGTTTTTTCCCCAGTTAAGTACATTGTACAATAAAAACATTCAGCTTTCCCTGGGAAAGGTGCACAAAGCTTGCTAAATGCAAAGAGAAGAAGCTTCCAAATAGGGAACAAAGATTTTACAATGGTATTCCATCCTTGTACTTCAGAAACCCAGAAAATTTCATGGGAGTAAAATGCTTTTCTGCAGCCCTATTCCTTTTGTATAAATCTGGATACAGTTTTGGGTTTTCAGAAGCATTTAACTTCCCAGCTGGGTATAAAGTTCTTTCAGGTGTCCTTTCATGTACTAACCCATAAAACTATTTTTGGCTGAAGGTTTCAGGATATACTAAGGGGGGGGGGAAGCAAAAAGTTATTAAAATTACAATGTCTTTTTTTTTCTACTCCTGCCTACCCTAAATATATAAACAGGTACAAAAGACTTGATCAGACAACCCTGACCAAGTCTGTGACTACAATGACATTTCAAACCAGTACTGAAATTGGCAATAAATACTTGCCTACAAACTGCTTAATGTACAGTAGAGAAGGTGGACAGTTGTTTAAATTGGGAATGCTCTTTAGAATGTGGAATAGATCAACTACAGTCAGTTCCATTAGAAAATCAAATTATTATTTAAGGAAGAGTGAACAGGAAAGTAGAAGAGAATACTGCATGAATAACAGAAAGAGTTTTTCCTTGAGTTTTGTATGTATTACCTTTTCATGAAATGTCTTTAATATACAAACTAAATCCCCTAGTATTTCTTTAAATGAGTCACTGTCAGTTCACTCTGTTAAGGTGCTCTGTGTTGCTGATGTCACTGCATAAATTGTCAAAGTTAAAACAATAAATTAAAATTGAAACTTGATTTTTAAAAAATCTTTTTTGTAATCCATGGATAAGTTCTCATATGATATGAATTTGGCAGTGTCTTTTACATGGGTATGATTTAACAAAGCCAACCAATAAATGCTACAGCCAAGCAAACAATAATACAAAGTATAATTTGTTAAAAATTAGGTTGTTGTCATAAATGTGAAAACAGACATTGTCATTCATGGGCCCATGTTTTTAAGAGTCCCTACACTAAACAGCAGCTATTAACTAGTACTTTCACTTAAGACAGATAATACTGCTTCTCCTCAAATGTCAACAGAATGCACCTACTTTCTAAAACAAATGCTCAAGATTTCTAGATAGGCACTAACTGCTGCAAAGAAATAGGATTTTGCCAGCTCTTCTGATTACTGCCATGCTGACCCTTATATTGGAAATTTGTGATCCATTTCTGGTCTGTGGCTGGCATGATGACCATGCAGTGTTTTCAAGCACTTCCCAAGCAAGCCTGTGTTTGCTGGCTCAGAAGCCACACAGGCAAATAGGGAAGATGTACAAAGGCAGCTTTGGTATTTTCATTGATGTGTTTCCTTCACCTGTTCCTGCTTCCTGTACCTGAACTCCAAATCAGAACTGGAATACTTGTGCTGGAAGAACCACTGCATCACTTAAGACCCAAGGGAAATTGAATTTGATTTCTTCTTCATTTGCGCTGTCTGCAAGGATTGGTGTAAAGGGGAGAGCAGGAGCACTGAGGGTTCCAGGGGTGACTTCAGGGAACTCTCTGCTTCCCTCAGCACATCTATGTCCCTAGTGAGTGTAAATTGTGCAAACCATATTGTAGGAAATTAATTGCCAGGAGTGGGTTTAGGTCACATGAGCAAATAATTACTTCCTTGGCACTGGCTGTTTGTGTCACTGCTCTGCCCACCTTCCCGAAACAAGCCATGGCATGAGGAGTATCCAAAGTCTGATGGACAGGGGGGAAGATGAATGAGTCTTGGAAGGTCAGGTTGCAACACAAAGGAGAGGAAAAAGAAGAGGAATTCCTGAGCAAGGAGCTGTAAAACATGACTTGTGATGAGCAACAGGGCAGGAATCAGATACTCACCCTGAATATTGCTGCAGTTTGGTGAAAGGGGTTGTTCTAGTTAGATTTAACTATATAGTTACTATACATTTAAATATTACTGAGGATGTAGGATTTTGAAGAGCTGAGAAATTATCTCATCATGTTGAATGTAACAGCTGTGCTCTAATTGGCTAGGATAATTCTATTTCATGTCATCATCTCTTGACACTAAAAATGGTATTCTGCCTTCAAAAATGTACAATTTTTCCCACACAGTTTGTAATTTCCCAGATTGTTTCTGTGTTAGTGCATTGGTTCTTGTTAAGGAGCAGTAACTGCAGTTGGCAGCATGCATTTTGTAGCTTGGGATTGCTTCCTAGCTATCCAAATTCTGTGTAGTTGCGGCCACTTCTATGGATAATAAAAACTATACCAGAGAAGGGATTAAATAAACATATGCTGTATGGTTGTACATACAATGGTTGTACTCCGTATATGTGTCTCAAACCAACAGACTGTTCAGCCCAGGAAAAATGCTCTTACATGAAGTATCTTGTTGATGTGAAACAACCATAAATTGTATCTTGAAATGTCTTGTTGCAGATGTTAAATGCATTTCTGAAAGCATGAATCTACACAATTTATGCAGTACAATGAATTAAATGACTATATGCAAGTGAAAATATTAATATGAAATGATTTTTTAAATATATATGAATCAGCTCTAAAAAAATGAAATCCCAACCCTTTCTTAATGAAAATGTACAGTAAATTTTGACAGACAGTATAGTACACAAATCCTAACTTTACATAGAGAAAAAAGTTGTACAAAAGCTCCTCCATGGCATAGTGATGTATTTCATAAAAGCCATGTCAATTTGCACAGTCATTTATGAATTCAAAATTCTTAGTACCCATATGTTTTCCACAGGACTGATTAAATTCATATTCCAAATAGGTCTGTTATTTTAAATTTTTTTTTGTACATCCATACATGTATAAAACCAAAGTCATTTTTGTGGTCACTACAGCACTTTCTGTGAATTGGCCAATAAATATAATTTTAGAATTTCACATAAAAGTAATGTTCTGTAATCTTTATTTCACTGATTATTGGGATGTTCTCATTTCCTGAAACATAACTTTTAAACACTAACACACCTCAGGCGGCAAAGGTTAAATATCTGGCCCACATCTGCCATCTCTCTTGCTAATTCCTAAGGAGGAAAATGCCATGTCAAAAGACTCAGTCCAGTTTTAGAGCATCTACACAACTTTTCATCCTGCTGCTGAGAAAGGGAAGCAAGGAAAAGGGAACTTTTTGAAGAGCTGCTGGTATTTATATTTAATAGCCATCTATTTTCCCTCTTCATTTTGGTGCAATAGAAGATGATAAAATATTAAAGAGAAGCATGAATATACTGTATATTGTACACATAAAATCTGAACCAGTACAAGGGGAAAAACCTAATTCTGGGTCGCCAGCCTATGAATTGCATTAGCGCATGTAAGTGATGTATGTGATCTCATCACACACGGGAATGTGCCTGACTTCTCTTTGCCATCTGCTCTGTCTGGAGCTCCCCTCCTTGTCAGCTCCTCAGGCTCGATCTCATTCTTTCCCAAGATGTTCCACTGATTACCTCAGGTCTGGTCTGCACATCACAAGCTCATCATGCACATTTTTTTACCACACACAGTTAAATATTGTCTAAGACGCAATTCAGTTCCTTCCAAGGAATTTTCAGAAGGGTTCATCTCCCACTTCACCAGTCTCAGTGACAAGCAAAAGCCAAACCTGGATATCCAAATCTCTGCCTCCAACCCCTGCTGTGCCACACTGAACACAGCAATTTCTGGAGGCAACATCAGCCTTCACAGCCCTGTTTCAGTGGAACAGCCTTCCATGACTGGCTGGAATTTAGGAAAGTCAGGGAAAATGCATTTCTTACACAGGGACAGTGAGCCCAGTCCTGCGTCGTTGTAGGTACAGACCAGTGTTAGAGTTCAAAAATTCCAAACAGAAGTCTCTTTTAATGCATTTCACATCCAGAGAGTGCAGCAGCCTTAGCAACCTCCTTTGGTATAAAATTTGGGATTAAATATGGACACTTTCACTTTTTAATAATAAAACTTCCTGAAGGTCTGAAATATTAGTTAATAGTAACTGTGCTGAGTGTGCTTACAGCAAGACTGGGACCATTATCAGTCTGCATGGCTGCAAAGCCTGTTTTCTTAATAGAAAAAAAAAAAAAAGTTCTTAAATCTAATTATGTTTCCCTCCTTGGAAAGCAATTCCTGACTGTCCCTCCCCTCCCCTCCCCTCCCCTCCGCTCCCCTCCCCTCCCCTCCCCTCCTGTCCCCTCCCCTCAATGCAATCTAGGTTTTTATATTTTGTGTGTCATTAGTTAACAAAGTAAGAGGAAGGAAAGAAAATTATATCCCACATTAGTCCCCACCACAGTAACCATTAAGTCCTGGTATGGTCTCTTAATAGAAAATATACATCTACTATGCAATGACATGGGAAGACATGAAAGTCAGTGAAGGCTTGGACAGTGCATTTTATTTCTAGCAATTTAAATAGTCTTTAGAACCTATTCAGAATTTACAAGGTGCTTTTTACAATTCGTGAGTCTAAATTTAATGACTGACAATGAAATTGCAATGATTCAAAGAAACAAAGTAAGTTACAGACTTTTTAGAGAAGAGTCTAAAGTTTTCCACCCTGTAATTTTCCTCTTTTTGTGACAATTCACAAATATATAAAAGAAAATTATTTTGGCTGATAATTAAGTCATAAAGTGATAATATATTTAATTTAGAGATTTTTTGAAGAGCTCCTGAAAAATCAGAAATACGAGTTAGGGCATTAGGATTTCCACAACCCTCTGAAAATAATTATTTCTTGTTACAGAAAAGACAACAATTTTAACTTATTATTTTATTAACAAAAATAATTTCTATTTATAATTTAATTCTATTCATAATTCCAAACTGTTGTTACCTTTGTAGGTTTACTAATAATCTCTGTGACCTTTGTTCCTGAATTCTGAGAACCTACAATAAATAAATCATGGTGGCTTAATCTATTTAAAAATATGTCTCAAGTAGTCAAACACTCTGCTTACACCTTCCCCAGTTACTGAAAGCCTCCTAACACAAATGCACAAAACTGACAGGATTTTTTTAGTTGCACAAAAGATACACTAGGAATAAAAAAATTTAAAATTAAAGCCTAAATAATACAAATGGCTTTTTCACTTATTTGCTTATTCACATTATATTGCTTATACTATGACAATCTTTAAGCAGTCTTCTACCACACTGAAAAAAGAAAATGAGCAGTTGGTGCTAGTGCCAAAAACAAGTGGAAGAAAAGATATTACAGACAGAAAGAGAAAGTAGGATTTAACTCTTCCCTGCCATATGGCTTCAAACTGAAAGAGAGTAGATTTAGATTGGACATTGGGAAAAAAATCTTTCCTGTGAGGGTGGGAAGGCCCTGCCCAGGGCAGCTGTGGCAGCCCCTGGATCCCTGGAAGTGTCCAAGGCCAGGCTGGATGGGGCTTGGTGCACCATGGGATAGTGGAAGGTGTCCCTGCCATGGTAGGGGGTGGAACAAGGTGGTCTCTAAGGTGCCTTCCAACCCAAACCATTCTATGATATATTGATGGATCACAAATAGACACATATAGATAAATGCTCATAGATATCTATGTTTTAAAAAGTTGTAGTTGATCTAATGATTACATATATGAGATGCAAAGACAAGCAGGAACAGATCTAGCAACAACAGATTCATATCTGCCTTCATTATATAATGAAGTTTTTTTTTCTGCAGAATACAGGACCTAGCAAATGGCTTAGTGGTCTAGAAATTCTGATTTGCAGTTATTCCAGTTTGACTCCAACCAATGCACTGACTGTAGCCTGGCAGCAGAGATTGGAGCCTGTGAGGTTTGCTGCCTGCATCACACACAGTGGCTGTGGCAGTGACCAAATATTTCCTTCTGGCTTCAGCACTGTGACCAGACCACATCAGCAGCTCTCCCTCACAGCCCTCCCTGTCTCTCCTCTCACTCTCCTCAAGTAAGAAGTTATAATCTGATGTTTCTCAACAAAAATGGGACAGACTAGTAAGTAAGACCACAGGCAGTTTTTACACTTCCCTGGCTGCTTCTGCATGAAAGGGCTTTGAGGAAAGCTCACCAAGAGAATCGAAGTGTACCTTCCAGCAGGGAAGCTCCAGAGAGACTGAATTTTTCAGTGTGACTTCTGCAAATCCCACTAACTTCTCAATCAGAAATGCCTGCCCAAATGAAAACACCACTGAAAAAAGATTCACAAACATATATGAATGAGAAAAATTGCTGCAGGGGTTAAGAGAGAAAATTAAATCTATGTAAAAGATTTTGGTGAAATAAAATTAACAGACCAGCATCTTCCAAGACCACCCATGACCACAGCTATATCCAAAGACCGAATTTCCCAAGACCATATAAGATGCCATATGCTGTAGAGTCAACGGTGTTAAAAGGAAACATTGACAGAGTCACTAAAATCACTAGAGACTTTGGAGTGAGGAAAACTGGGAGTTGTTTTTCCTGTATTTTATATTAAAGGGTTTGAAATGTCTTTCTAGTCTGACTTTTAAAAATAAAAATTATAACTACCCTGAAAATAATCATAAAGGAAGGAAGAAATTATTTAGGCATAGTATTACAAACATCATCCTTAAAACAGAGTTCACACAGAAATATAAGCAAAACCTTTAGAAATTTAGCATTTAGTGAAAGAGTTCAGCTGTGTCTCTAAGATTAGTAAAACTTTCTAAGCAGGGCTTTATTTTTAGCCCTTTGTAGCTCTGCTAGGAGCTTTTTCAAAGGAAAAGGAAGGATTCTGTCTGCTCTTGCTGTCTTTCAGTGCAGTGGTGAAGGAAGAGAGCAGAAACTGTGGATTTGTTTGTAAGCTTATATCTTCACAGAAGATAGGCAGGAATGAGATGTTGTGAGGTCCAAAGTGATGACTCAAGTTCAGTTATATCTTTAGAACAAGCAAGATATTTTTGTGTTGAAGTAATGGTTTGTGCTCGTTTTCCACATGGCCCCCGAGCCCCCCAGGCACCGGCCAGCAGTCACCCGTGGGTGGCCGGTGGTGAGCAACACATTCCGCTGCCCCTGGGTCTCTGCTGTGATTGCCAGATAGCAGTTAGTTCGCTGTGACATGGGCAGTGCAGCTCTGAGAGCGCTACGAGGACCCGAGATAAAGAGAACAAGAGAGGACACTTGTATGCAGTCCGAAGAAAGTTGTATTGGTCAAACCTTGCAGGGACAAATGACCCTGGGAGGGGGTCTGGATACAGTTTTTATAGGGAGTGTAGGTCAAAAGGTAAAGCCAATAGAGACAGTGTCCAGCCTGAATACATTATAGGTCAAATCCAATAGAAATAGTTCAGGGGAGGGGTGACAGCTCGGGGGAATACAGAAAAGAAAACTTTCTAACTTCAGATTCACAAAGCCTTTTGCACGGCTGCATACCACATCTTCTGGGTCAGAGCCCTCAGGGAGTCCAACTCTTCCCCTGCCTTCAATAAATTGAAGATGGGGGACAGATCCCCAGTGGTGAGCCCCAGCCAGGGTCTGATCCAGTTTAAAGACCCACACAGCTGGTGGAGGTCCCGTAATGTTTTGAGGTCATCATTTATCATTGGCCTTTGCAGGTATGATTGTCCTGTTATTCATTTCAAGGCCCAGATATTTCCAAGGTGGCAGGTGTACCTTTTTCTTCTCTAACTCAAATCCAACTGCCGACAAGGCTGAGATAGTGTCTTCCAACACTCCTGCAAGTACAGTGTCACTGTCGGCACAGACAAGAACATCATCCATATAATGGTATAAAATGCAGTTTTCCCACCTGGCACTCACTGGGGCCAGAACTCTGGCAACATACCACTGGCAGATGGTAGGAGAGCATTTGAGGCCTTGAGGCAATAGTTTCCAGTGGTAACGTTTCATGGGAGCCTCTCTGTTGATGGAGGGCACAGAGAAGGCGAAGCATGGTGCATCCTCTGGGTGCAGGGTAATTTGAAAGAAACAGTCTTTGATGTCTATCACTGCCAATTTCCAATCTTGGGGGAGCATAGATGGGGAAGGCATCCCTGGTTGGACAGACCCCATGTCCTCAATGACATTGTTAATTTTTCTGAGATTGTGGAGGAGTCGCCACTTGTCCTTTCCTGGTTTCTTAATAACAAAAACTGGTGAATTCCAAGGTCTGTTGGTTTCTACTATATGTCCTTTTGCCAATTCATCTTTTACGATCTCAGTGAGCGCTCTTAATTTTTCTTTATTCAGCGGCCACTGCTCTACCCAGACGGGTGTATCTGTGAGCCACTTGAGTTTTTGTGTACGGCGCTCTTCAGTGGCCGCACCTAAAAACCCTGGGGGGGTTAGCAGTTCTAATTTTGCCCCCCATTGGTACATGGCATTTCTCCCCCAGACAGTGAACATTGAATTTAAAACGAATGGACATAGAGATGCTAATTGTCCATTTGGCCACGTAATTTGGAGTA
Organism: Chloebia gouldiae; assembly: GCA_003676055.1. Lineage (NCBI taxonomy): Eukaryota > Metazoa > Chordata > Aves > Passeriformes > Passeridae > Chloebia > Chloebia gouldiae. The sequence goes on from QUSF01000055.1 coordinate 2,672,408, forward strand.
TATTCTTAGACTGTTGTGCCAATTGTGGACCTCCCACACCTAAAACTGGGTTGCCTACTCTTTCCAGCTCCCACTGTTGCAGCCAATTGTGTGAGGGAATGACTGTCACATCTGCCCCTGTGTCCATCATCCCCTGAAGTTGAATGAAATGCCCCTGGCTCTTAAGGCCACACCACACAAGTGGCTTCTCCTCTCCCAGCATCTCAGTGTAAAAAACTGACAGGTCTAGATCATCACATAAAAGGTGAGGCACTGGAAAGGCCTGAACAATGATCTGTCCCTGTGGCAGGAAGGGGGTGGGGGGGTGGACACAACGTGCCATGAGATAGAAGGTCTTGGAATCTAATGAAAGGATAGTAGGAGGGACCTCTATCTCTTGTGGGGTGTACTTTGTGTCACCAATGACAAGGTACTTGCAGTTTAGTAGATCGTTCCATCTGTGAGTTTCGCAGTCCCGAATGCGGGGCAGCAGCTCTGCTGTTGCTATGATAAAATGCCAGTCCTGGTTAGAGAAATGAATAGGTTTAGTAAGTCGCAATCGATAAGGTTCAGTCTTATCAGTGGTGTAAACTTGACTGCTGACACTTGGCACTATGCGGTGTACAGCAGCTTTGGCAACCACGCCCTGACCCACCCCATTTGTATCATCATGCGGGGCAGGTCCGCGCTCCTCAATTAGCTTTTTTGCTGGTTGGAGAACTCTCCCCCCCCACCCTCCCCCCCTGAGGAGGCACTGTTCCCCAAAAGGGGCATTGGCTGATGAGGTGGCCTTCCTGATTGCAGTAATAACACCTGCCTTTGGGTTGGAGAGGTTTTGATACTGGAGTTCTTGGGGTTGCTGATGTTGAGGCAACAATTTTTTCCCGAGGCTTTTTCATCAAGTCCTCTGCCATTAGTGTGGCTTTTCTTGTGCACTCCTCAATGAGCTGATCAAGCGTCGGTGGAGGGGACGCTGGAAGTGCCATGATGACTCGCCGACAGGTTTCATTTGCATTTGTGGTGACAATTTCTAATGTGAGCTGGTCTTGTAGCTCTTGCCCTTCCACCCTGTTCTTGACAGAGGCTCTCACTCGATCAAAGAAATCCATGAATGGCTCTGTAACAGATTGCTTGAGAGTGATATAAGATATTACAGGTTCCTTAGAAGACATACTAAGGAATGCTTGCTCTGCTGCGTCTTTTGTCAGGTCTAACACTGATTTTGGGATCCCTGCTGCTTGCCTCTGAGCTTGGCTCCAATCACCCTCATCCACCAGATGGTCTAAGGTGATTTCTTCATCCTCTATATCTGTGGCATAATCGGCACTCTGCAAAATTTCTGGAAGAAGGTCCCCTGCTAACCTTTTCCAAGTCCTTTCCCACATTTTATATTCTGATTGAGGGAGCAGGCAACTGAACAAATGCTTCAAATCAGCAGGGATCATGGTATTAGAGTTAAAAGTTGCTTTTAAAATGCTCTTGAAAAATTCGCTTTTCTCTCCAAACTCACACTTTGTTTTGCAGAGTTCCTTTATGCATTCATACGAAAGGGGTTCCCACCTGGGGTGTTGCCCTCTGGCATTGTAGGTTACTGGAGCCAGGAACAGGGGATCGGAATCACTGACTTTCTGTTTCCCAGGCCCAGCGCCTCTGCCCCTCACGTTGCCATGGGAACCTGAGGGTAGGATGTGGGAAACAGGAGAGGGGCGGGCAGGGTCCAGTGGCTGGAGGGTGGAGGCTTGTGTGGGCATGGCTGAGGTTGATGATGCCGTGGGGAACGGGGCGGGCGTGGGTGATGCAGCCTCGAGGGGAGGTGCTGTGGGTGGAGCAGCGCAACAGCACCTGGGATGCGTTTGGTCAAGGGGTTGAGACAAGGGATAGGCGAGTTCAGAGCCGACTGTGGGGAAGGGTATGAAGGGATTCTGGGAAGAAGAAGCTCCCGCCGCATGGCACTGGCCATCTTGGGATGGAAGACGGGTCCCTGCCACGTGGCCGCTGCCATCTTGTGGCGGGACTTCTCATGGGGGGTGTAAGAAAGGATTAGAAGGGGTAAAGCATTTTTGGAAGCAACTAGTGTAATGAAGAGAGGCTTATGCCTTTATTAGTGTTCAGCTCTTTATTAAAAGATTAGTTGGGCAGGGGGCTCAACATGGAGCTCGCCCCCACCGTTGCAGCTTTCCCAGTAGCCGAAGGGAGAGAAGGCGTGCAGAGTCTTTCCCTGAAGTCCTCGTGGCACCCTCGTAGCTGGAGGTGAAGAGGTGTGCAGTCTGTATCTGAAGTCCCGATCAGCAGACAGTCCTCTCTCCTTTCCTGCTGGCACACTGGTAGCCGAAGGGTGAGGGGATGTGCAGAGCCTGTTGCCGGAGTCCAGCTAGCAGCTGTCCCCTCTCCTGGTAGCACCAGGAAGAGTTGCTCCTTTGCTCCTGCTTCCCACAGCCCAGTCCAGTCTGGTGCTCTGGAGGCTATGGTGACAGGTCAGACACAGACTGGGGATGTGGTTCCCTTTTCCCCAGCCAGCGCACCCATCCAGCCCCCTCCACTGTGCCCAGCCTTCCATTTAGGGGTGTTTTCATCCCCAAAAACCCCCTCCCATGGTTCCAGTGGTCCAGTGGTCCCTCTATTTTGCATCCCAGTCCTAGAATGGTAGTGTGGGTGGAGGGTGTAGGTGATTCCCAGGAGCAATTAACTAATTAGCATTTCAATGCCAGTACTTAGCTCAATTCAGCAGTGTCCCCATGGAAACCAGGAAGGTCCTTTTGTTCATAACAGCTAGGACTGTGAGCTGCGTGAGAGGGATTGGGAAAGGGGTTAGAAACAGAGGTTTCAACAGTGAAATCAGTGTTGTCGGAACGGGGAGTGGGGGGGGCGGGACAAGGGAGGTAAAGCAGATGAATTTTTTTTTGTCTCCTGCGCGTCCCGACTGTTTGCGCTCTCTTACAATGTCATAAACTAACAAAAATATTCTCATAAAGCCTTCTTTCACTGAAGGGTCTCCCTTCTTAGTGCCCTCAGTTAAAACTACACCAACACGCTTCCAAAAATCTTTCTGTTTCACATCCTGAGCCGGCACATTGGGGAAACTTAAAGATATCCATCTGACAAACTATTTCACAAAACTCTTAGAAAAACTTTCTCCTGCTTCTCACAGGGTTCCCTTCACTTGCTTATAAATCTCTTTTAGTTGCATGGACAACGAATACCCATTTCTGACCACGAGCAAAAATCTCACCCACTACTGCTGGAAAAAAAACACAAAGAAAAAAAAATTTTAAAATGTCTAAAGAGCCGGCGGCGGCACTCTACTCATGCCGCACACTGTGTGTTCCCCTCCATCGGGAGCACGGGTGCCTCCCCCCAGAAAGCCTCCTAACCGGGTCGTTCCCGCACCAGTATTGAGACTTACCAAACCACCAACTTTTAGAAAAGAAACTGCAGCAGTGGTTCCCGGGTCCAAAGCCATTTTCCTGCGTGTGTGGAAAGTTCTGTCTTCATCCACTGAGAGCAGCGCCGGACAGAAATCGGCACAGTTTCTCAGCAGTGATAGTGCAGCCGAACTGAACCGGGGGGGGCTACAGCCCCCAGGACAGTATGGTCAGAGGGTTTTCCCCCTTGGTCTGATGCCCTGCGCCGGTGGCTTCTGGGCGGCGGCGCCGGTGGCTGCGTCTTCTGCGGTGACGAAGATGGAAAAAACGTTCAGAAAAGCCCCGAATCGGCGCGCTATCTGTAGCGCACTTAAAGCGACTACCCCTATCAGCCCCACGAGTTGGGCACCACTTACGCTCATTTTCCACATGGCCCCAGGCCCCCCAGGCACCAGCCAGCAGTCACCCGTGGGTGGCCGGTGGTGAGCAACTTACGCCGCTGCCCCTGGGTCTCTGCTGTGATTGCCAGGTAGCAGTTAGTTCGCTGTGGAGGTGGTGCTGTGTCACAGAATCACAGAATGGCTGAGCCTGGAAGGGACCTCTGGGGGTCTGTTTGACCAGCCCCTGCTCCAGCAGGGTCCCTACACCTCAAGCAGGCTACCCAGAGCCACGTTCAGATGGTTTGGGAACACTCCCAAGGATGGAGACCTCTCTGGGTATCCTTTACCACTGTTCAACACCCTCACAGTAAAAAAGGTGTTCCCTGAAGTTCAAAGGGAACCTCCTGTGTTTCACGTTGTATTCCTTGCCTTTCGTCCTGTCACTGAGCACCACTGCAAAGACCCAGTACTCCTCTATACCGTCTCTTGAGGTACTTACATGCTTTGATAAGATCCCTCATAATCCTTTCAAATTACAGAACTCACACTGTTTCCCTGGTGTCTAAACTTCACCTATTAAAACATGGAGGATCCAAATTAGGCACTGTATCAGATTTGCCTTAGTAGAATGTATATCTCTTTATATACTAATTGTCCCCTCTTCTCCTACATTTCTCAGTAAATATCTAGCCTTAAACTAAGGCTCTCATTCAGTCAACAAACAAAGATCAATAACTAGATGAAACAAAACACGTGCTGCTTGTATAATGCACTTCATTATTGATTAGTTAACTCTGTAAAGTGCTTTGTTTCTTCAGGAACAGAGGATGAGATGGGAATGTAAGGCACTCAACCTGTCTGACTGACAGGCACAATCAACTGAGATTAACACTTTAGCAGTTTATCTGTGGGTAAACAGTACCAGAGGTGAAGGAGCTCCCAAGATACAAAGGCAAATGGATTGGGAAGGGCTGAGCACCACAGGTGTGCTGCCAAGGAAACCCAGGGGCACTGCCTTCTTGTGCCAGGAAACCCAGCAGATGTGTTTGCAGAGCACAGAACAGGATAGCTAAGGCTGCTGGCCCTGAGCTGGTGGAGCTGGAAAGTCAGGTTGGGCATCTCTGTCCTAAACTCCATACAGTCACCTTGTATTTCACACAGCTTGTTAGCTCAGGCTAACTGCTGCCTACTAAAAGCCTCTGGATAACCACGATATCAAAAGTCCCACTAATATCATCACAAAGGAAGAGTTCCTATTAAAAATATCCTCCTAGCTTTCCAAACCTGTCAGGATGACTTTTAATACTGGAATTTTTTTTTCAGTATTCTGTAGCATGCTTGTCTGAAAGTATTTGTGCATTGTACCTCACTGATACTGCTGTTAAGACATCCTTTGGCTCATGTAAATGGGTTTTCTTATCCAGAAACAGGCTTCTCTTTATGTGAGCAGTGATTCATAAGTACTGTCATTAGGAAGTGAATTGAAATCTCAGGAGTGCATCACAAGTGGGCTTTGCCAGTCTTTGCTACTTGGGTCAGATTCTGTGTCCAGATGAAATTTCTATTACACTATCTAGATTTCATAGCTGCTATTAATAAAAGTTATGCTTCATTAAGTATGAATTTGAAGCAAACATGATTCTGAAGTTCAATACAGTGTTGTAGGACAAACAGAACAAATGTTTTCTTCCTAGAAGTGTCAGCAAGACAGAGAAGAACATTTGTTTCCACTGTATATCCATCTCAGAAACAGGTGGCTCTTTTAGAATGATAATTCCCTCATGGATTTGATTTTTTCCTTTAAATTAAACTCATCTTGCTTCAGACTTAGACAAAAGGCGGATGAATACATTTATTCTCAGACTCAATTTTTTTACAACTCCATTGTTGCATATATGTAAAACATTGCAAAAGGAAGGCCTTGTAAAACCACAGCTGAGACCTGTCACTTTGGCTAAGTAGAAAAGGACTATGGGAAAGTGACGCAGCTGAATTAGAAGTAGACAAACAAGTTCTATAACCATCGCGTGTTCACATTGTGGTGTATGGTGGTTAGTTGAATTATGTTATGATTTAAAGCTATGTAACTGAGAAAGGCCTGACTGCTTAGAAAGCCTGGGTTTTGCAATAAGCAGCTCTCCTTTGCACCTGCCTGGGACCTCTGCGTCACTACGGACCCTCACTCACAGTCCATAGCATACAACTTGCCGGTTAGAAGTTGTTCCAACCTGCCCTGCACTGGCAGGTGCAGCTGAGGTATCTTCAGTATAGCAAGGAAGCTCTGCCCATTGCCAAGCACTCCATGCTCTCCTGAAGTCTGTTAGGATTCTCAGTGGCAGCTAGCCATCCAGAAGAGCTGTGTCCTACCCAAGCAGCCCCCACTGTAAGCAGCTGTGCTGCCACATTCCCTGGTCTCGCAGTTGCACAGCCACAGATCAGCGGGCAGGCTGCCACTGCCTAGCGTGCTCTCTCAAGGACACTGCACATGGCATGCTCACAAACACGCTCACTGCAAAGGCTACAAATTTACATGCAATTAAGTTACAGATAGGCAGGCAGCTCTAGTTCATCAGGTCCTTGATAGTGATTGCTTTTGTACAGCAAAAAGAAGGTTTGGCTGGAACTGAGAGCAGCCATGTGGTCACAGGGATAAGGTTCACAGCAAGACCCAGGACAAAGTGTGAGCCTTGATTTTGGCTTCCTTGATCTCCCTTTATTCCAAAGCAAAACCAAAAGGGGTCAGATCTATATATCTATAAGGGTATGAGACATGCTCAAAAGGTGCCACTTTTTCAAAGTTTGTCACGATTTGACACTGGCACAATGCCAGCACCCCCATGAAAATGCACCTTCACAAATAAATGCTGTGAGATGTAATCAGGAAGAGAGCAGAGCAGGCCCAAGCTTAATAACAAAGGGAAAAACTTCATTAAATTACTTCTACTATAAAAGACACACACTAAATCCAAACTGAAAGCCTCCCAAAATATTCCTCCTCCCCCTACCCCAACTCCAACAAACCACAGTGAGACACAACTTGAACCCTTAATCAAGTTATCACCCTTCAATATAATCAATACTCAGTCCGTTAAGGGAGAGAGGAGCCTCCCTTGCACCATAGACCCCCAGGAAACACAATTGCCACTTGTGTTTCCATGTCACACATTGCACCACCCAGAGAAAATCTGCCAGTGTGACACTCTCCTCACCATGTCACAGTGCTCTCACCACCGTGCATGGACAGTCTGCTCATATGGTTTCTTTTCAAGGATGCTTTGCCAAGGACCTAAGAAAAACAACAGTTCAGTTTCTCATTTTGGGACCACAGTCCCCTCCAATTCCCCCTGGGACTGAGGGTCCAACAGCTGCTTCTTTTTGGGACAACAGTCCCCCCCATTTTCCCCTGGGGCCAAGGGTCCAAGAAGAGAGATCTTCTCTTCTTCTTCTCTGAAGACAGAGGGCATCACCACAACCCTCCTCAACTTTTTCTCTGTTCACTCCACTCCTCTCTCTCTCAGCTGCTGAAGCAGGTCTCTTGGCTCACCACTGCATCCCCCTAAAAATGCACCCTCTGTTGCAGGAGAATTTGGTTCAGTCTATGGCTATACAAGAAAAGTCCAGCCAAGGCCACTCCATCATCTCCTCCCACACTATAATTTCTTTCCCCATCTTCTTCTGACCTCTCACTCCCAGACCATCTCTTCTCCTTCAGATCAAGGAGGAGTAATATTTCACAAAGCTTTCATCATCCAAGAAGGGGTTAAAAGTCTCAAATTCTCCGGACGGCTGGGATCTCTGCCCAGACTCCAGCTCCCAAGACTGGGCACCTTCCCCCCTACTCCTTTTCCTCCTCCTCTGCCAGTGTACTGCTGGCAGTGTCATTGTCTCTTTCTCTCTCTCTCCAGAGAGACTCCGGGGGGAATGCAAACATCCCAGATTTCTCCACCCTTCCATCCACAGGAGGCCAGCCTGTTTCCAGTCCCTCCACCCTTCGGCCTACCTCAGCCTGGGTCACATGGCTGTCCCTCCCCCACCTAGCCTGTGACTGGGCAGGGGAGAGTCTACTCTCCACATTCATCAGAACCAAAAAGAGAAAGTTCCCCTGGGAGTTCTTGCTTTTAACCCCCTTGTGTTCTCAGAGGTGTGTAATGCCTTCAGTGGTCAGTGCAAATGCTAATATCCAACCCTGACCACTGACTGGTTTGACTACCAACTTCCTGAGAAAAATTCACTTCCATGTCAAACCATGATAAAGTTACCACAGACTGGCTCCTTGCCTTGAAGTGATTTGGTTCTGAGCTCACATGTCCAGCAGGACAAGGCGAACAGCATTACCCTGGATCCATAAGAGCATACAAAGAAGGAGGTTTTAGTGAAAAGGTGGCACTTTACAGAACAACTGAGATCTGAGACAAAAGCAGTTTGGATACAGAGGGAGAGGAGGGACAGGGAGAAGTTGGGTGAAAGGAGTTTATGCAAGCAGGGTCTGTGAGGCTAGTGGCAAGGAGTGGGTGTGTAACTATAGTAGTTGGTGCAGTTCAAGACTCTCATCCATATGGCTTGATTAGAGTTGGCAGGCACCAGCAGTTGTTGAGGTGCATTTATTTTGTACAACTCCAGTCTACAGGAGTTGTGACTGACATTTAAGAAGTTAGAAGAAGAGGCTATTCAAATGCCAGGTCTGCTTCCAGTAACTCAGATTTTGCACATGTGAGAAAACTGAGTCATACCTAGCTTTGTCCTTCTTGCAAGCCAACAAAATATTTATTTTCTATTTTAATAGAATACTTACAGCATTCCTACTTTATTGTGTCTGTAAAGGGATTGCAGGCCCTTAATGGCTGAAAGCCCAGTATCCCCTGATTCACTCTGGGTGTACTTTGTTCCAAATAGCTCCATTTTTGTGTACCAGATCCTAACACCTGAGGCTAATTTTGCCTTCCTTCTATCATGATCATGAATGCTTAAATTCTCCATTTCTCATTAGACAAATGCCACCTGTATCATGTATCAATAATGCTCCTTGGCTACATAAGTACTTTTAGAAGAGGCAGCCTATTCTGCCCATTGTACAGCAGCAAGGCAGCTAGTCCGGAAATATTTCAAGTTTCAATTGTTTGAGTCTTGTAATAACAGCATTTATTCATCGCAGAAGCTCCTTATTCTATTACGCCTTCCATTCATCTACTCCTTTCTAGCAACCTCCAATGTTAAATCCAGAGTTACCAAGGCTTTCCAAAGAAGTAACCTGAAACAGAACATGACTATAGAAGTTGCTCAAAGTCCCAGTTACTCTGTGGCAAAGCCTGGCAGAAGTCCCCTAATAGTGCATTTATCCAAATCAGGTTATATCAAGAACAAATTTTACAAGAAATATGGAAATTGGAATTATGGAAATTATTGTTAACAGCAACTATAATTCATAAGCTGCAAACATTAAAATATCTATAGAATACAGAGAAATAGAATCTGTTGGGAAAATATGCAGGAACTGATGGCAGGAGAGACCCTGTCCCCCTAAAAGACAGCTTGCCTCAGGAAAGCACCGTTTCTCCTCCCCAGGAAGCTACTAGTACTTAAAAAACTGCTTCCAACTGCTGGATTTCCAAAAGGAGCTATTAACTTTCAGAAAAACATCTAATCCTCTTACCCTATAAAGCTATTTTTTCCATGAAGGACATAGAATCATTAGACATAGCAGAGGGACATTTTTCTGTATAGTTTAAAGCCAAAATATTCTTTAAAATGTAGCTATTCATTTTCCTGGGTCTGGCCTCCACTCTACCCTTTGACACTATTTTAGAAGAAGTAGGTGACATTAGTTATCAGCCAAGTCCATGCTGCCCACATGTGATGGCCCATAGGAATCTACCCAGGACGCAACTCCCTGTCTGTGTCTCCATGGCACAGCACAGTGGGGAGTTGGAAGAACAAACCAGGTTACCTCCATAGCACTCCCATCAAAAGGCTAATTAACACATCTCTCTTAGTTGTGCACAGATTTGAACTGCACTGGCAAAATTCTGGTAAAAGAACAGAGAGAGAACACTGGTTATATGAAAAAACTAAGGAGAACAACTAGAAACAGCTTTTGGGATATTCTACATAGTCTTAGCCATTGAAGAAAAATTGTAACCCATTACCATCGTGGCTATTAATCAGGATACTCTTTGGCTACATTATACTAGAGGAGATTTTTCAAGTGTAGACATAAAGGGGATTTCTGAAGGAACCAAAATATGGCTCTTCCTATGTAAAAATACTCAATTCTCAAAAGTATCACAGAAAAAAATAGTAATTGTCCTAAAGAATATGATCATACTGACAAAGGCAATTAATTCCTCTGGGAAATTCTTCCGGTTTTTTAAACCAGCCTCTGAGATTTGCTAGCAGAGGTATAATTATCCATGATCTTCTGAAGGATGATTAAAGAAAGAAAACCCTACAAAAAGAGCAATTGCTCTTTATTGCATACAGTATCTCTTTGAAACAAATTCAGTAGAATCCTCTTGGGTTTATTCCTAATTGGTTTCATAGGATTCTCCCAAAAGGAATCATTTTTGAACAGAATTCCACTGGGATCTTTTCATCATCATTACATAATTCTGATTATATATCATTACTGAAAGCCTGTTATATTTCTAACCCAAAGTTTAATGTAAAGCATTTTTTCTTCTGACATTTCTTATGTTAAGCCTCAGACACAGAAAAGACCACAGTCAGCTTGTGGGCACATTATGTATGGTATTTTATATGCTACTTGTGCTTGAATAAGAGAATATTTAACAAACATCCTGTGATTTATAAGTGAAAGGATGAAATCATGAGAGAAACAAATTTACAAGCAAAACATATTCAACAGTGGTCTCATTGCTTTCACTGCTCACACTCATATTTATTATATATTACTTGGAGCTACTTATTTTGAAAGGCAAATTGCACCTTACAGACTTCACTCGATTACTAAGTATCAAAATCATATTTTCCCTTCCTTCTTATCTCTGGAATGAAAATGAAATTATTATCTTTTTTTTTTTTGTATTTTCTCATGACAACCAAACATTAGGATTGGTCAGTAGTTTTCTGAAGACACTGAAGCTAATCCACACTATTTAATTCACATGACAGACAATCTCAGTCAGCAGATCGCTGAAGCTTCATATGGGTCCATAAAAGGACAGGATTCTCCTAAGAGGGCTCTGAAGTTCTGGATCTAAACAAAATTTCCAGATAGCCCAGCTGACAGCTGGAATATTTCCTGGTAGTAAGTCATGGTACAGACACATGTTAAGAAACAAAGGTCAATAAGCAACAAACATTTCATAGGTCAATAACAGCAGTTTGTTGGTGGAGAGCTAAACAAATCTGCAAATATAAATTCAAAAGGTACTCAGTTCCTTCTGCTTTCTTTAACAGTCTCTGCCCGGTTGCAGCCACGGTGTGGAGCTTTCCCGGCTAGCAGGCTCCCTGTGGCCGGAGGGCACGACAGGAGTGGATGCCACCAGACCCCTTCCGAGACGTCTAGGGTGGTAGTGCTCACAGAGGTTGGCAGCTCCCTGTGGCTGGCTGAGGTGTGGGTATCACAGCTCCCAAGCAGAAACGATGGACTGAAGCAAAGAAACAGAGAGGGGCCGCTTGTGTGAATTCCAAGGTAATTAATTACCTAGGAGGGTTCAAGGACAAGTAAGGCACAGGAATGAAGGTGGCAGCACATTATAAAGAGGGCAGGGTATGAGGGGTGGAAACAACTCATGTCCAATGGGGAGCCATTAGAGGAGGAGAACACAACTGGGATAATCCCATGAGGACAGCACAGGGAAGGAATCAGGTTTAACAATCCGATGGGGCAGTGGGGAAGGGCCAACACACAGGGAACTTTCGAGAACCAAATGGGGGGCACTACAATGACAGACAGGGAGGTGGGCAGCACAACTGGGATTGACACATCTATTTAACGGTAAGGGTAGGAACAGGGAGATTGGCACTCTGAGGGACAGCTGAGTGTCGGGAAAATTTAGGAGTAAACAACCTGGGAGAAACCATTATGAGGGGAAGAAATAGGGGGTACAAGGAACATGCCAGCTGAAACTACCTAACATTAAACACCTAACCCTTAAAACAAAGCATTGTAAAATCCTATAAAAACACATACCACCACACATTTGATAGGTCAATAACACAGTTTGCTGGTGGATAGACAAATCTGCAAATATAAATTCAAAAGGTACCCAATTCCTCCTGCTTTCTTTAAGGTTCTAAAGCCTTCATGAAGATAGTCCTTAATACTCAGCTGTAAAAATCTTTTCTTAGGGTTAAGCCCATGGTCCAAAACAAGCAGTAAATTGCCGCTTTGTCATTTGCTGAATAAAATAGTCAGAATTCTAGAGCTAAAAATGTACATAGGAACGTGCCTTACAGAACACATGGACTTTTAAAAGCATTGATTGAATTGCCTCTTCAGACCCTAATGCTGAGATTAATATTTGCCTCAGATTATGAGAAAAAGGAGTAAACAAATGAACAAGAACAAAAAAAAAAAATCAAGAATGTCCCTTCAGGGATATTCTCATGAAGAGCTAGCAATTATTCTGTGCTCAAACTGATCAAAAATGGAAATGCAATGATGAACAACTGGAACAAATGGACAAAGTGTCTTGATCAGGAATAGCCTTTCAATCCAAATGACACTACTTGACATGATGGTGTCACCAGCAGAGCTAAAAAACTGAAACAGCAGACATTAAAAAAAAAGGATCCTCCTCAGTAATGGGAACTTAATAGAGGTTCAAGCACATTGACCCAAAGGGACATCAACAGTGTGAGAGCATCACTCTTTAGCTGCCAATACAAAATTGGTACAAAGGGTAGAGAATCAGGACCAGTACACCCAGACTATATCTGAAATTATCTCTTCCTAGCTAGGTAAAACTGCACACTATATGTGTGCATGACCACCCTCTGAAAAATCCAACCTATTTACTCTTTCTTAATTCAGGAGGGAGAGCATAAGAAAAAAAACCTCCTTGCAACTTACCACATTTTTTAAGGCATGATTTTAAAAAAAAGATTAATGTATTACAAGATCCCTGAGCGCAAAGTGCAGAGAAGCACACATGATCATCTTTATTCTGTATTTGAACTTCATTTTTCTAATCCCTAAGGTACTTCTAAAAGATTTTCTAATAGGAAAAGTTTTGTTCTCTGGGGTAAAAGTTTTCAATTGCTATGATTTTTCTCTCACTACCTCAAGGATAATTATCTTCTCTAATTACTGATACATCGTCTCGTTTGAGTATTCCATTTCTTTGACCAAGGAGTTCAATTTAATAGAAAAAGTTCAATCTTCCCTTCCAAGGAGTTTCAATAGTGTTTTAATTTCATTTGTCTGGAAAGTGATCAAGTCTAGCACTTTTATAGAATCTGGTTTCAGTAGCTGCCACAAAGATCAGCCTGTGGGAGATTATCTCTGACCACATTGTGGAACAGGGGTCTGTGCAGGTTGGCAGGAACAGCACAAACCTGTGGCAGGCAAAAAGAAAACATCTATCAAGAGCCATTAAGCAAAAAAGTATTGTCTCCAGTTCAAGAATTCCTACATTTGCATGTTTCTGCAGGGTGGAGGAATACTCAGATGAACTGATACCTTTGCAGTGTTCCCATGCTCTTCCTTAGGGCTATGGTGTCTGGTGTCCAAGGCAGACAACACCCAGCATGGGACCAGGCTTCAGATAACACCACACCTCTGTGTGAGCTTAAAAGTGCTTATTTGAACACTAATTTCTCACAAACTTCAGCAATGTCAGTAAGCATTTAGGTCATGAAGGAAACAAGGTTGCTGGAATCACCACACCACCCTCAGAGCTCAGAGGGAGTTAAGCCTTCCTTTGTTCCCCAGCCATTGCTTTGCCCACAAATGTCTGCCCACAAGTGCCTGCTATGCCCATAAATGTCTGCTGCAGCCTGAAGCCTGCCTAGCACCCACAGGTGCTGCTGGATTGCTACGGATCAGGGTAATTCTATCCCAGTGTTTCATTGCTGCAGCTAAACAGACTTGAACAAGTTTAAAAGCAGAAAGAGACTCTGCAAAGTCTCAATTTATATTGTCCAGGTAAACACCCCAGCTAAACTGATGAAGTAGGACACCTTAGGATTTAGAGTCCCAGGGTGCTGTTACAGATTTTCCTTTTCACATTTTCACTCTTACTGTATTTTTGTGCCATCTAAGTTGCATATATTCTGTGCTTGATTCAAATCTACCAAACCTTTCTTGGTTTAATCAAGCTTTGCAGATTTGACATGTAAAAGGCTTGTATGTTTTCTTTCATGAACACAAACAGGTATCTTTAAAGGTGATAAAGAATGAAAATTCACTGTACAGTAAATAGATTAATAAAATATTACAATTATAACCACATCTTAGTTCCTGAATGGCTTGAAAATCCATGCTCATTCATTTTGTTTTCTCTTGAGCTCCAATGTATTTTACTGCACTATTTCTAACTGGATTTGAAAACTTCCAGCCTAAGGCAGTCAGACAGCCTCTGCAGGGACTCCATGTGCAAGGAGTCTTGATCATTTCTTGATGACATGTAGTCTAATTAGGAAATCAGGTAAGGGTGGGCAAGGCAGCAGGAGCAAAATCCATTAAAAGTGACCAGTACTTTCTTGGGAAAATATTTTTTTTCTTTTTCACGAAGAGTCTTCTTTATCAGAAGTCTTGTGCTCTGAACCATTAATTAATTAAACTTAGGGTTTCAATGAGTTCTCAGAATAGCCTACTTAATTTCATCCTGTCTGAGAGAAAACTCCCCAGCAATTTTGTACTTCCTTGACTTTTGGCGATGTAACTCTTTTAAAGTCAGGAAATTTGGAATCAAATTGTGCAATAGCATGGTTGTTAGGATTATTGTTACTAACAATATTAATGTGTTATGCACTAAGACAGACTATTTATCATATTTTACTTTAGAAATTGATTTTCTTGTTTTCCTATTCAAAATAGAATTTCAAAATAGAATAGTATTCAACAAGAATAGTATTCAAACAAGAATAGCATTCAAAATAGAATTTACCTGAAGTCAAACAGAATGAAATGTCAGTGATATTAACAGTCAAAAACCCCAAAGTTTAGACTTCCATATGCATAGATTTGCTCTAGGAATACTTTCATCCTATGAAGCAGAAGTCCATTCTCAAAGAAAAACACAAGAAAAAAAAAGCTTTAGCGCTTTTTTTTTTTTTGATTACTTAAAACAACTCAGTAGTGAAGGAGAAGGGCAGATCTTGAAGCCCAAAAGACCAAAATCATGGAGCAAAGAGATGCAAGGAAATTGAGGCTACTGTAAGGTAGTGCTTATGTACAGTAAAATAGGCTGTGTGGACTTTGTAGATTCCTTTAGCACATTATTCCCTAAGGCTTAGTGACAACATGCTTGTGTGTTTTCTTGTACGTCTGCTTTGGATGACCAGTGACCTCTCAGGAAGGTTTTAGCAAGGGCTGAATAACCATTCTTGATATTTTGCATGATGTTGACATGAATGAAGACAAACCTCCACTAGAAAATGAGAAAGCCTCATAAATGTAATTCTATGTAAGTGTATTTAAAAAAAGCTGCCAAAGAAGGTTAGCTCAGTAGTGAGTCCTACTCCAGACAACATTGTGGAGGCCAGTGGGCCTACACAAAAAGGGTCCATTATGGTTCCTTGGAGGGACAGGCCCCAAGTTGGAAAAATCTCCCCTGTCCAAGGTGACTGAGCATACCCTCTCCCAGGATGCTTTGTTGTGTATGCAAATGTACCCTAGTTCTACCTCCCTAGTTGGCCTGTTGGCCTCTCCACCCCTTTTTCCTTATATGTATATCCCCTAGAATGTTCTCCCTTCCCTGCATACCCATTGGCCCCATATTGCCACAGTGTCCTTCCCCCTTTACCCTATTGGCTGCCACCCCTTGTCCTGCCTCTCTACTGCCCTGAGCCTTCAGCCTACTGGCCCTCATACTCTACTTTGCCCTCCTGTCCCCCATATTTAAACCTGGACCCTCCACTGTTCTTTTGTCTTTGTCCCTGTGAAACGTGGATGAAAAATCAAAACCCCACAATTCCAATACAGATTTGTAGGGACAGTATGTTTTTATTACAGCGCTGGATGCACACCAAGATTTCCCACGCAGGGATTTCCCTTCAATGGACACGTGCACCCTTGAGAACTCCCGATCCTTTTTTATTACTATTAAATAATTTCCATATGCATAGAATTTCACAGTAGGCTCATGCATATTCATTATGCTGATTTCGCATTATACTTACACCTAGTTACACTTATACTCAGTTTTTGTCAGAAAGTACAGAAAGAACTGGATCACTCTGCCCTGTTTGTTTTAAGGTCCGAGGAGTCTTTCTTATCTCTTATCTTTTTAGTGTGGAAATTTGCATTCTTTTCTCCTTAGCTGGGGCAACTTTTCTAGTGCTGCAGTTACCAGACTAAACAGCATATCTCACTGATGTTAGCCGGCTCAAAGTGGCACATTTCACCTAAATCCAAATGGATTTCTACCCTGTTAAATTTTCACTCTGTCTCATTCCCCCTTTCCCTAAGATGATAAATAAATTCTTTTACTTAATGCAAATCCTTACATTAGTAAGCATCCCTTAATGCATTACTATGTACATTTGACCTACTAGGCACAATTACAATAGTACAAGGAATTCTCAAGCATACACAATCTTTACTAGTATATACAAGCACAGTTTTATGATCAGTGACTGAATCTCAAAGTGGCAGATAAACAGTGGCAATGTGTACAGTAAGTACCAAGGCAGTGGCTGCATTAGAAGCAGGATCATAGGTCACAGATGCTTTTCACCCCTTCCCATATGATGCTGTTACTTGCATCCAAAACTGTGCTTGTATAAAACTGAAAGCTAAAGACACATTATCTTGAACCATACCAAGCGCTTCTACTAATAACTTGTGATCTTGGACCCCAGCCTTTTAGGGATAACTGTAGGGGTTGTTTTAAGTTTGCCAGTCCACTTGCTGTAGTGGCCAGCTGTCATAGATCCAGTATACTGATTAGAACCTGGGACCAAGGCTATTCAGGATTGTTTTGGATAGAGGTATTCCAGGATTTCAATTACAATTATACACAAAGCAATTCTATAAATAAAATTACAAACTACCCCCCTCCCCCCCAATACACTCATTTTGCCTGAATAAGTTTCATTGTCTCTTGGTGTCAGTTTCCAAGGGGCTTCTGGGGCCTACTTCATTCGAGCATGGTGGATCCAGGCATTCTCTTCTTAATCTTGATTGTGGTGAGGGTGGTGAGAAGCATCTGGAATGGTGTTTCCCACTGTGGTTCCAAAGTCTTTTCTGTAAGAGACTTAACATATACTTAATTCTCAGGCTGTATGTTATGTACTGGTTCACTTAGCTCCTTGTTATTTAGCTAGTTACACTTGTACTCAGTTTTTGTCAGGAAGTACAGAAAGAGCTCCTGGGTCACTCTGCCCTGTTAAATTTTTACCCTGTCTCATCTGGACTCCCTTTGTGCATGGCTGAAATAAACCTCCTCCTCCTTGGAACTCCATACAAAGACCCTTCTCACTTTGTTGTCGATGATTCTACAAGAGCTACCAGCAGTGTGTGCTTGAGTGATTGTGTGTGTGTGTGTGCCTGTGCCACCGAGCAGCTTCATTACTGGAGACACTTCTGGAAAGTTGCGGAACCGCTGCCTCTTGCCCCACCACCAACAGGCTAACGGCTCGTGACACATCATGATCCTAATCTTTGTATACACTCAAGAACAAAAATTCAACAACATAAAGTAACACACATTAACTATAATCAGTATTTCTCACTCCAGAAATCTTTGCATTAACACAAGGAAGTTTAGAAAAAGTTGTATTGCAATGGATGGCTGAACAAGATCCAGGAAATACTGATATTACCTGTCTCCAAGAGGAGAAAACTAAACTTTATGTAAGATGAGACCCTGCAGAGTACTTGGGCCAGATAATAACAGAAACAGAAAAGTCGTTCTCTACATAACAGTATTTTAACCCCACTTCTCTTTGCTTGGGCCTGGGAAAGCTGTGTGGTGCAGCCAGGGACACAAGCCTATTTCAAAGCTACTAGAATTGTTAGTTGTGATGAATCAGATTCCTGAGAAGGTGTGAGGGATACCTGTTTGTGGACTCACACACTCCTTTGAGCAAGGATCTGGCTCCTTCTATCCTGGAGCACAGGCAGAGCTGGATCCTCTCAAGCTGTGCCTTGTCGAATATTGAAGAGGACCAGGCTGAGCTCCTCAATGCCAGAGATTTTGAGCACTTTGCTCAGAAGAAAGAGGATGAGAACTTGCACAAGCAGAAAGTGTTGAATATCAACTGAGCTGTCAAGTAAAGCAGATAAGAATACAGGACATGAGGCAAAGCTGAAGTGATAACGTAACAGGGGGAATTCAGAAGTCACATGTCCTGCAGCTGTCCTCAGGTGGCTTAAATGCTTGTACATCCTTGGAACCGGACAACTACCACCCCTCATGGAAAAGAGACAGAGCTTTTGGAACAGACACCCCTCAACACTATCCTGCTGTGCTCTGTCAGTTCCATGCTTGAAAGCTCGAGGAACAAGAGATCAAGAGATGTCTTTAAAGAATCAGGTTAAAAAAAAATCTGAAAGAATTAGATTTGGTCAGCTCAGCCAGCAGAAGTAATACTGCATTTCCTTCTCTTCTCCGCGTCTAAAAAGCAAAGACAATGTTCAGCTGATTTATTTCCCCAGACACGGGGAGCTAAAATTGTCAGAGAGAAGCGGAAGTAAAAGTTATGCCTGCATATGACAACAATGGCTGGGAAAAGCAATAACAAAGAAATGAATGTTTTGTGTATATACTTGTTCAATTCAATTAGAACACAAGATGTTTATTTCTTGTAAAGTTAAATTCTGCTCCATATAACAGACATGTAAAGGTACAATAACCCTGTTTGCATCAGACCAAAACCAATAATAATGTCCCATGAAAATTAATTTCCAGCTTCTTATGAAAACAAGCCACTTTTTAATAATATGTTATTGCATTATTTATTTACTGTAATTTTAATAACAATTGAATTTTAAAAATAAGGTATATATTTGAAGAAAGCATACAGTCTCATTTTTGGAATGAAATTTGCAAGAATAACTTCATGCAGTTCTTTACATGACACTTTTGAGTTACTGTGCAGGTTTTTTTAGCTTTTATTGCTATGATCCTGACAAGTCTCTTCCAACTCAGCACATTCTATGAAAATATAAAAAAAAAACCATGGGAGAGAATGCTCTCCTTTGGCTGAAGGGGAGAGAAATTTTGAAAATTTGCATTGTGTGTATGTTACTCATCACATCTAATGAAGAGGCATCTCAGCATTTTTGCTGACAGTAGAACTTTGTTAAAGACAGTCCCTGCCACAAGGACCAGTTCAAAATCTGGGTTAAAAAAACCATCATAAACCCCATGAGACAGAATTAAAGCCGAAAGGATTATAGGGACAAACTTAGAGGAATTCGGCACTCACAAAGCAGCTCTAAATTTAGGGATCCTAAATTTTCAGTGGTAAGCCTGTCTACATAGCACGCTGAGGCTGGGGTGCACCATTGGATTGTGCTGATGGATGATTGTGCCAATGGATTGTACTAATGGATTGTGCCAGTGGATTGTGCCAGTGAACTGTGCCAGTGTATTTTTCCAATGGATCGTGCCAGTGGATTGTGCCATGTGGCTGTGGGTGCTGCACCTGTCTGTGTGTGAGAGGGTGGCAGTGAACTCAAGAAGGCAGAAGGTGTTCACAATTCTACATAACCGCTACCATACACCAGAATTATCCCTGTCTTACATCTCAGTAACTTCACACTGCTGCCCATGTTGGCTCAGTTTTATTTCCCAGGCATTTCTCTATTTCACTTTGGAAGTGTATCTTCTGCAAACTCCAGGTTTTCAGAAGCCCTAGAGGAACTACGTGCAGCTTCCTTTCTCAGCTGCAAAACCAGATACATCAAAATAAAGAAACTGTTAAACCACAGAGGAACAAACTGCTCCTCTCCACTTCCTCAGTAGAATACTTAGAATTATTGCATGTATAATACAATTCAGTAAAGTTTAACAAGTTTCTGAAAAAGTAATTGTGGCAGCAGCTCTCTAGCCACAGGCACAGACTTTTTTCCTGAGAAAAGCAGAGAAGAGAATCAAAACAATGATCTCTGCCCCTTGTTGTTCTCATGTGGAATGTATCCTGGAAATTGTTTATCCAAGGTGATTGCTTGATTGGATTCTGGTGATGGTGTTCGTGTATAATGACCAATCAGATGCACAGCTGTGTCAGGTCTCTCAGGAGACAGTCACAAGTTTTCTTGTTTGTTAGTTAGCTGTTAGTGAGAGCTCTTGCTTCTGTAATATACTGTAATATAGAAATATAATATACTATAAAATGATATAATAAAACAATTGATCTAGCCTTCTGAACCAGGGAGTCAATGCTAATTATTACCCAGCTGAGGACCTGCAGCAACAGTAATATTGCTTTATTATCCTAAATTTGTAGACTAGACCAAAATATAAGTGATTTAATAACAGCACACACAGCTTCACTAACACTTTTATGAGAAAATGAGAAATTAAATGAGAAAAGGCGACAAAACTTATTTTTAAGATCCATTTAAATATATTTCTTCTGACTTTATGGCAGGCAGGCAAAAAGTATACATGTAGGCTTAACAAGGGACAGACAGAAGAGAGTTGACACCATTTTCTTCATTGCCAAAGAAAAACTACATGGAAATACTGCCTCTGCAACTACATTTCTGGTTTGGATTCTAGATGAGAAATTGTTGATCTACTTATGTGATACCAAAATTGTTGCCAAGCCCAACAACTGTAAGGAGGCATCCCCCCCAGAAACTCTGCCCCCTTTAGGTTTCCTGTTCATTCTTGCAGAAGCCAAAAGACCTTGGTAATTTGAATTTTCATTTAATTTCATATAGTATGTGCAACTTCTCACAACTTGAGCAAGCAGCAGAACATCACAGTGCAGACACAAAATTTTTATCTAAATAACAAATAAAATATCCATTATTCATTAATAACCTGGTGCTGAAAGATGAAATCACCAGTACTGAAATAAAATTTGTGGGTTTTGGGCTGAAGTATACCCTGTGAGCAGTATTTTAATTGATGCTGCATAAAACCTGTCAGTATTCATTACCAAGGGCATGAGCAAGTATTTTATTTGGTTACTATTCAGACATTGCCTCATACAATGCAGGATTTGTTGCAATTTCTTTTGCAAGAAGTTGACACAGGATTATAGTTTGAAGATGTCTGCCGGTGTCCTCTATAATTTGCAATTTTTAATACTTCCTACAGTTAATGAGATTGGTGTATATATATTGATTTTGTTTGAATAAGAGCCCACCCTCTTGATACCTGCAGAAAAAAATATAAAAATTCTGTTTCATATCTCTGAGAATTGTTTTCTACTACAGAGCGAAAACTCTGACTGGAGATAATAGATTACAACAAAGCCAGAATTTCAGGACTGTTTAGAAAATTTCTGACTACATGTCAAGACTGAGGCTCAATGAAGCCTTTTTCATTTTACAGACTCAGAACCAGAGGGACAGAAGCTGACATCAGGACATCAAAAGTGGGATAAGATAATAGCAAGCACATCTTATACATATCCTCAGATGTGTATTTCCACAGCAGACAAGTCATGTATGAGAAATTGATAAAAATCTGAATATAACAGGGATGAAAAAGAAATTCTGACCCAGATTTATCCCATAATCTAGTTATTCATCTGTTCAATTACACCACCACTGATTTGGTATATCCTCACCTTGGAATTCCTGAGACAAAGAATGTTCTGAGTGTAACTGAGTAATAACTAAATGGCTCACAGAGACACCTCTGAGAATGGCTACTGAGCAGTCCTTGCCCTGCACACAGTCTATTTCCCATGTTTTTTCAGACTGGCAAAACACAGAGCACTCATCAAAATAGACACTGAAACCCCTTCCTGACTTTGGACCTTCAAGCTAATTTAAAGATGTACATAAAAATCTATCAGTGAAGACTGTATGTGTGGTCCTATGACTCCTTTTGAGTCACCTTATAGATAGACTAACCTGATTATATTCCTCCAGCTATATAGATTTTATGCATTTCTGTCTGAACAAAATTCTGACAGTAACAGTCAAAATAAAGAAGCAGCCTTAACATGTGTTTGGTGGGCTCTAGGATAATGTAAGAAAGTCTCTAAGAAGTAAAGTACAGTTTCCTTCTTTTCTCCTCTGCAAAGAAACATTCAACCAGCAGTTGCTTGCACACAGTATAAGAAAGTTTTGAAATAATTTGCATTGTGTGACACTTCCCTTATGAAGTGAGAGACATGTAATATTCTGGGTGTTATTTTTTAATTAAAGCCAAAGAGCAATCTGGATAGATTTTTTTTTTCCAGTAAAATACAAGTAATTGCTAGCAACACAGTGCTATGAACTATTTACCTCCTAAACAGCAAGGAACTGCAAACCATGAACACATTATGAACTTCTTCACTGCGAAACCTGAAGAGAATATGATTGATGGAAAGATCTCTTAAGACAAATTATTTTCTTTCTCTTTTTTTCTTTTTTCCTTTTTTACCTTGTCTTTGAAGTTATGCTGCTGGAAGTCTATGATGTGAAGCAAATATTACTTAGAGGTTCTTGTACTGTGTGTACTGTGCACAGAATGAAACCCACAAGGAGGTTTATTATTTTAAAGTTCTGTTTGGTGTATTAGGATTGCTCTCATCATAGTCCTGGGTAAAAGGAACAAAGAACTCTGTTGTGGTTAGTTAGAAAAAGTCTCTATAGTGAAATAAAAGACCCAATTACTTTAACCCACATTTCCACATGGTTTGGACTACAAAACTTGACAGCACAGATAAGAACAGACTGGAATCACATCAGCACAGAAATTCTGGTAAAATGAAAGTTGGGCCACTTTTTACAGCTTTTATGGATTGGAAATTGTTATATAACATTTAGTTTAACAGTCAACCCTTTTCTTTCATTCTGACTTCCTGATACCATTGAGCTGTAAACCAGAACGCACATGGTTACAAAGCAAAAGTAGCTCAATGGCTTTGTGGCTTGTTTTTTTCTTTGTGGAGCTACTCCAGAGCTTTAACTGTGTATATACTTTACTGAATCAGGACAACAATGAAGTCTATATAAAGTCTCAGAAATACATAATGGGAAGAGAATTTCTGGTGAGTAAATTAACCTTAAGGTAGATTTTCATTAGGATATGAGTAGATACTGAGTTATGTCTTGATTTTCTTCTAAGCTTTCCCTTACAGAATTTCCCCTCAGCTGAGGGAAACTGCGCACAAAAGACAATGATAGGCACAGTGAGAGCACTGCCTGATTTTTATTGGTTGAAGGCAATATCTTATTCTTGAAGCCAAAGTCAAGGTACTTGTGCTGCTCTGCACCCTGAATCCCTTTTTTCATCAACTTGCAACCTTGAATATGAGTCCAAAGAATGATACCTCTTGTGATATCAAACAAGGCAAGTTGGGAAAAATGCCTTGTTTGATCACGTGGCCAAGAAATGCCGAAGGGACAACATGATGAGCCAACATTACCACGTGCTGGAATTTGATAATGAAAATGCTGCTGCCAGACACTGATAAACAGCCACCGAAATGAAATGCAAAAGCAGTCATTTTACAGAAAATATTTTATATTCTGGAAAAGCTAATTTAAAGATGCACATAAAAAGCTATCAGTGTGGACTATATGTATGGTCCTATGACTCCTTTGGAGTCACTGAAAAGGGATCATCAATAGCTTTGATTCTTCTCTTTTAAGATTTTACTTTAATAATCAGTGTTTAGAACCTGTACTTCTGCCTGCATTTTTAATTCCAGACAATAACTTCTTTCACGTGCCTCAATGTGCAAGGACAAAAAGTCAGATGCAGGTTTTGTGAGTTGGAAAAATAATTTCCTTTTTTGATATCTGCGGCTTATGTCACTGGAGGATTTTACACAAATATAACTGAGACGAGGTTTCAGTCTTTCAAAGGTTCTTTTTGGGCATCATATATAATAGTGCTCATCTACCATCAGGATTTAAGTCAGTTGCTGTTAGCTAGAGAGTTACAAGAACTGCACATTATTTGTACTATCAGACAGCCAGGCATCCACCAGCACAGAACCCTGATGATGCTTTAGCTCTGAGGAGGTGGGAAGAGAAGCTTTCGCCAAGGACCGTACACCACACTATCCCTAACTTGCTCTGGGATGCAAAGATGGTCAGTTCATCCTGCTGGACTGAGGTGTTGTTGGTTTATGTTGTCTCCTCAAATGGCAAGAACCACATGTCACTTCTATTCCCTGCATCCACAGCAGCCCCTGTTGCATAGGGGGCTTCAAAACAGTCTGGGGTAACACTAAAAGGCCAAGATATACCCCTTTCTACAAAGGAAATCCATTAATTTCTCACTTGCTCACTTTTAGCAAATATATTTCTCCCATGTCTTTAACAATAGAGGTATTTAAAAGCACTAAGCAATCCAACACAAACATACAATTTCAGTATCTGCCTTCTTTGGATTGAGGAGACTTCAGTGTATATGATCAGTCATTAAACTCCTCTGGGAGTTCTCAGTTCAGTGTTCTTGTTCTCATGTCACATATTTCATTCACAGAAGCAGACATAAATTATTTATTTTTTCCACCTGAAATCTCTCACATTCCATATACAGTCAAAATCAGCAAAATAGTAAGACATACAATAGAACTTATTTCCACCTTAGTTACAAGAAATATATATCAGGAATACTTAAATTTTTTGCAGCACAAGACACACTGCTGTAGTTTCTGCACACTTTACAGCAATTTAGCAAGTTACAAACCCATGTTCTTAATCTACGCATAACAAATTTTTATTTTGCATGAACCTAATAAATCATCACAAGCTTTCCATACATCCAGATGAAACCTCCCACTTTCATCCTTGCAGGTAAGAAGTTTTTATGACAGATAAACATTAATATCCTTCTTTTGATCAGTGCCTTGTTTTAAAAGCCACAAATCCAGATGTTCTAGTAGGGTCTTTACCACACTGATGGCTTTCCACAAGTTTGTTGTGGCAGACATCATATAGATACTGCCCAATTGTCACCTGAGTTAGACTTGAAGATTGTTTTCCCTGCTAAGACTGTCTGTTGCTTTTGGTTGTCTTTTTCCCAAATTCCTTCAAAATCTCTGTTGCTTCCAGAGCTTTCCTCAGTTTTGAGCACATTCTGCAGGACCAGGTGGCAACCCCAGACCCTTTGCAGCAATACCCACATAGGCCTAACAAACAAACAGTCCCAGTAGAGCATAGTTTCCCCAGATTTCCTATCAGAAATTTCAGCCAAGACCCACTAGGAGTGTGTTTGCCTTCACTAGAGAGCAGTGATTCCTGGCAATAAGAATATCCCACCTGCCAGCTCCATGCCCACAATGCCCCCACTGCAGAGGATGTCATTCTGATTACAGGCACTTTTCTCCAGTATCTCGCAAACCTTCACATTCATCTTGAAACATGCATGCCAATTTGTCTTTTTGTTTATGTTTTAATTTTCTTGCTGTTCTTTATGTAGCTCTTGCAACAGACTTTGATTTGAAGTGGCAATTTTTCTGTTTTATTAATTATCACACTCTGCTTTATCTCCAAACACAAGGTTCAGAAGGAGAACTATCTACAGATTCCAGGTGCTTCCAGCACTGAACAGCAGCTAAGGGAAGACATAACATGTCTATTTTACTGCATCTGACTGTCACTATGCAGCACAGGAAGTTTTTCACTTTGTTCTCTAGGTTGTCCTGTTGATTGAAGTCAACAAAAGGTGACAATTCTTGCAACTACAGCTGTAGGGAATTTACATCTTTTTATGTCTAACTTCCTCTGAATTGGCCACGCTGGGGATTTGAGATGTGTACACAGCTCTCTGACTACCAAAGCAGAAAAAAAAAAGCCCTACATGTAAATAGTTATAAATAGCTTAAGGATTTATGTGCTGAAAGGTTCTTTTGACCATCATGCCAGAAGAAAACATTTGGAAAAGGTTTCCTCCAGGCACTTGAATGATAAAAAGAAGGTTAAGAATAACCAAGGAAAAAATAAAGGAGGATAAAAGAAAAAAACCCATTACTTGTAAGCAAATCACTAGAACTTCATTATATTTCCTGAAATCAAAATAGCTGTGTTTCATTTATATATTAGAAATTCCTCTTTTTGACACGCCATTATTGGCAGCGTGACAATATTCACTTGCTCTTTCCATGCACCCTGATAAAGGCTGATTGTTTGCCTTCAATAAATCATGCCCAGTGCCAAGGTGATGCTGATTGTCACCTGTGATCCAGTAGTTCACTGTCACAGGACTATTGTTCTCTAATTCCTCTCTATGAAATATACCAATAAAATTACAGAACGGATTAAAAATTAAAGGCTTACTGCCCTCCAATATTATTTTGTCTAATAAATCATTCAACCTCATCTTTTTCCAAGTGTAGATGGTTCTGGGTTAGAGCAGACTGATAGCAAAACAATATTTGCTATCCTGGGTCTATTATAAACCACCTCCCATAAGATTATCAGAGGTTTTTTTCTCTATAGCAAAGGGATTTGCTTAGAGATAACAGAGGCATTTTAGAAATGCAGTTATCCTATTTACAAAGAATAAGTAAAAGCTTGCTTCATACAGAAATATAATTTTGATGTTTATTCAATAGGTCACCAGTGTTCTCTAAAAAAAAAATATACATTTTCTCTTGCTGCAGCAGCATGGGTTTTTCTTTACCAGCTATTTGCAGTAATTTCACTGACATCTGGAGAACTTTATCAGCTTATGTTTTTGACCTGGTTACAAATGTCTCATCTGAGCATTTGAATAAAATGAATTGTTTGCAAGAAAACAACAAACAAAGTTTTACCATACTAAGGAACAGACATATTTAAGAATATCAGTTCTTTAAAAAAGGAGAGGGGGAGAGAGAAAAAAAAGCTATGGTGTTCTAAGAACTATTAAAATTATAATGATTGAAGAGCTAACCAAGGATGATAACAAATGCTGTGCTAGATGAATGCAAAATAACTCAGTATCCCATGTAAAATTGTTGAATAAAGACTGAAAACTTGTCTCTTTTGCATCACTGAGTGAGTTTACATTTCAAGTAACAGCTTGACACTCCAGCTTATGAACTCCATGATACAGAAAGCACTTTTGGGTAAAGGTTTAACAGCAGGTTGATCTGTCAACTGGTATATGTGAATATGGCCTTACTGACAAAAAAATGACAAAGTCTAAGGTATTTGGTGAGACATTTGGCACAAGTCACGGAAAAAATATGAATTGTGCTTCTTTACAGCACAAACGGGGAATAACTGTTTCAATTTTTTCTTACAGATTTCTAACTTCCATCCAGAAACCTGTGTGCTTCTGCTGAAATGTAAATTTTAAGGAATTTAGAGATTTTAGAGGAGCTAAGATTTTAGTTAAAGATAAGCCTTACTAGAGTTAATTAAAATAAATGATTAGGCCTTGATGAAGTTAAGAGTTAGTAGTTAACTAATAATTGATTGCTTGTCAGCGCAATGTTTAGTTAGCTGGGTTTATAATGAAGAATATAGAATATAGAAATGACAAATAGCTTATAGGAACATAAGACAATTGTGGGTCTCCTCTGTTCTGAAAACAATTGAAGACAAGGAATGGGACTTCTACCAAGAGTTCATTTGTCATATTTGCATTGAAAAGGTAGAAAGGTCAGAACGAGGAAGACTTCATTTACTTCCTCATTTTGGGACCCCTCCACATGAAATGGACCACTGACCCATTTCAAGGAACAAACTACGCATGCTTAATAGCTTTTGGAGTGATTAGCATATGAAGCGAGGAATGGGATGTTCCAAAATCATGAACATGTATTTGTATTTTGGGTATTCAATACTTGCATGGATAAAAAGACTCTGTAATCACCTGGAAGGTGCGGTGTGTATTTAGGAGCTATCCCGCACGCTGCCCGGTGTGGAATAAACATACACTTTCTAACTTTAAATGGATAGAGAATTTTTGTCTCTCACAGTTGGATATTGGTACTAGATCAATATCCATATTTTTTAATAAATCACTGCAGACACATCAGAATGTGTTCCTTTGGTCAGCACTAATGGCTGAAGTCCTCAGGTGCAGAGAGAGGAAGAAATATCCAGAGCCCAGCACAAGGATTGGCAGTGCTGGAACAGAGGTGTCTCAGTGTTATGTTCTATCTGCTTGCACAAATTTGGAGAGAAGTGCTAAAATATATTGAGGCAGCAGCAGCTGTTGGAGCTGCCTGCTTGCACTAGGAAACTTCTGATCTCTTATAATCTCTAACATCTTCTATGTCTTCTCTAACAGCCTTTTCCACAGACTGATACAAATTTTCCAGAAGCCATTTGACTCTCTGCTTGCTCCATGGGAAAACTGAAAAAGCCACAGGAGGCAGGTTGCCCAAATCTAAATTCCCAAATGTGTTCAGCCATGCTCATTTTATAGATGTTGCTGTATAGAACCCACTGGTTTACAAGAGTCCCTCACAGTTTACAGGTTTTTCTGGAATCCCTTCAGAATCTGGAAAGGACATTCTAGCATAAATATAGGTTGTAAAAATCTTAGTAGAATTGCTTTTAAAAATCCTTGAAGCCTTGCTAGTGGAACACCACAACATTGTATAGATATTTTCAAGAGCTATTAAACATTTTAAAAATTAAATCTGGAGCTACTTCTTCACCGGCAACAACACAGTTGTGTAACAAATGCCTTAGAACTACAGCTTTTGATTGGACATTCTGGGCTTAATCAGAATGAAAATAACTTTTTCTTATAGCTTGATTTGTCACAGAAATTCTTGGTTGAGCATGTAAACACAGGCGACAAAGGAACATCAGTAAAATGCATACAAATTAAGGAAACAGAATCTCAGCTCAGATAAGGTAAAGTATCAATTATCAGAATGAAAATACAGAGATAATGGGAATAAATGTCAGAACCAGAAGACAAAATGAAAACCAAAACCGTCCCTTGCTTCTCAAGAAAAAAACCCCAGAAATTGCATCAGACCTACTGTGAAGTCAAGCATGAAGTTATGTAAATACAGAAGCACAAGAAGGGAGCATTTTATTGTGAATGAGTTGAACAAAATGATATTTGGATGACAGAGTGGGAATTTTTAAATCATTCCATAGGTAACTGTTAATCTGCTTTTCTCAGGTGAAAAGGATGTGCATCTCTCTCCCTGAGCTGTGCACACATCTTTATTTCATGCACCAGTTGACCTGGATGTCAGTTATGAACTATGCAGCTTCTGCTGCTTAAAATTGAATTGCACACCACAATATCTGCCCGATGGGAGAATGGCAGTAGGTAACAGGGCAAGGAGACATGGAGAGGATTCAAGTCTTCTGGCAGTATTTTGTAAAACGTGCTTCTGCCTTTCTCAAAGATGGAACATAAGGTGTATTCTCAGAAATTCACCTGAGGCACTGGGAAAGGAGACTGCACTTTCTAGTAGGAAAGGCCGATATGAACCTGTCTGAAGATGCAAAGTGACACATGTGATCACTCAGTGTCCAGACATGGCCACGCAGCACCTCACATGGATTTCTCTGCCGTAGCCCATGAATGCCCATCACATGACATGTGAGGCATACAGAAACCAGGGCAGCTCAGGAACAAAAGTATGTCTCTTCTTGTGCTACTACGTGGCAGAACACAGCTGCTCTTACGCTGCCCAGAGAATGGGTATTAAACTCCAGAGCTCCTATTGAATTACTGCATTCTCTGTCACACTAAAAAGCTGCTGCTGGAACTGGAACCGTCTCTCTCTTTCTTACAGGCTAAGATGGATTTGGCTTCATAGCTGCAAAATGAAAACTTACGCTTTAGAAATGAGAAAAGTGTAAGAAGGAGAGAAAAGGAAAGTCCTTCTGCCTGTTTAGGAACTGTGGGCATGAATGTACATATAATTATATGAAGCTCTGTTTCTAAAAGGGACTGCCTCTATCTGCAGTTCCACCACAGAGTATCCCACTGCAACTTGAAATGGTTCCAGCCTGTGTGGGAACTGGAGATAAAAGCCCCTTCACCTGCAAAGTGAAGAAATAACTTTAACCCTTCCAACTCACAAGTCTGTCATATTTCTTGGAAAAAACAGGCAGAAAATGATCTTACCTTAATTTTTTTCCTGTTTTAAAAAAGATGAAAACAATATTTAAGTTCTCAGCTATCACTAATTTTTTTTTTTTTTTGTCTGAAGAGTCTTGTGGATTTCCTCTGCAGTGTATGATATCCTCAGTCTAAATCATGGACTAGATGGAGATCACAATTCCCTCATGGCCATTCCCTGAAGAAACTAGGATGTGCTCAGGAGATGATGCCTGCATGTGGCAGGACCAGCCTTAAAATACAGAACAGAGGGGATTGTGTCTTCAAGTTTCATAGTAAGTGAGACATCCAAGTATTTCTCCCAAAATTAGGTCCCAGACATAATATAAATTATTTTGGAATATCTATGCCTTCAGTTCGGGACCATGATTTGTGCTTGAGTGGGATGCTTTGAAAAATAGGTTTGCATATTCTGCTTCCCTTTCCCTAGATTTTAGCAGTATTTCTTCTCCATATCTTTCTAATCTGTTTTTCTTATCATCGCCTGAAAGGTGACTTCTTTGGAGGGATGAATGATGAGATCTCTGCAGTGTCTGAAGACAATTCTGCACAAAAGATGCTACAGGAATGCAAGTCATTACCAGTACTGTATTCCTCTGTGTTATAGTGGGTTTAGCCTTATTATATTCTCTTTTTTCTTTGCTAGCTATTTGCACATGTGATCTCTTCTTTCAGTCCTATCCCTCCTCTCTGCTTGTGTTTACCCTGAGATCTTTTCAATCAATCAATCAATCAATCAATCAATCAGTCAATCTCTTCACTAGTCATTATCTACTGAAAAAATGGACTGTGTTTCATTGTGATTTCAAGTGTTATTAGTAAAGACAAAACTCTGTGGTCTACAAGAGAAAATCCTTTGATATTTATCTACATGTGGAATCCCTGGATTGGTTATAGCTAAGAAGAGTGAAATATGTCAGCATCATACAGATGGAATGGTTTTGCCACCTACAACCAGAGTCTCCATATTGATATTTGGCATTATTTTAAAATTTTCCATCTGACTAAAAATCGTTGTTGCTGTTGAAGCTCCAGTTCTGTACCCAACACTAAAAGCTTGTTCACAATGTAATGGATAGCACACAGAGAAGTAGTTCTCAACCGAGTTTCTAAGGATCCTTATTTGAAAAGAAGGCAGCGTGTTTAGTTCTCACTGTAAATGTTACAACTATTTCTGCATCCCAGTCCAATGATGGAGTTGTGTTAGCACCAGAACCAATAAATTGTCTATTAGTTCCTACCACCATTCAGTTTAAAAAGATCCGTGGTAGTCACCAAACCCACACTCTATTCCTTCCCAGAGGGATTTAGTAAACACATTTTTCCAATCTCCCACATCCACAGATCAGTCTTGTGAGATTTTTCTATGAAAAATGTGCTATTTCTTCCTGTTTTGGCACTTAGGCTCAATGCAGAGATCTTAACTACCTTCCCTCAATAGTTTGTTTAGTATTCTAAAAAACGTTTAAATATGATAATGAAGGCTTGGAGTGGAGGGAAGAAAAAATATGTAAGAGAAATAAATTTTTATTCAACTCTATGTGTTTTAAGTGTTTTTTCATCATCAACTTTCAATGTGCCGTGCAGCACTGTTGATGGAAAACCTCTAAATTACTCTGTTGGTTATGCATCACAAGACGTGTTTAGTATTTATGGCTACACACAACCCCTTAAATTTGCCCTAGATTTGGGTAAATCATCAAGCATTCCTGGAGATACTTCCCTTTGGAAAGGTGGGGGAAGCAAAATCTACCTTTAA
The DNA here is from genome assembly GCA_003676055.1 of Chloebia gouldiae. Classification (NCBI taxonomy): domain Eukaryota; kingdom Metazoa; phylum Chordata; class Aves; order Passeriformes; family Passeridae; genus Chloebia; species Chloebia gouldiae. The sequence continues at coordinate 2,704,173 of QUSF01000055.1, forward strand.
AGAACATGGAAGCACATAAACATTTACCGGCTGTGGAGGAAGTGAGCTGGTAGGGGCAGGCTGGAGGGTAGGAGGTAGGTGCAGCACTACATATATTTTCTTGTTGTGCTGAAGAGAAATAGTTTTTCCTACATTGGATTAGATATACTTTTTAATGCAGCTGGATCCCTTTCCCCCCTTGCCTTCTTATTAAGCAATTTCTTTAGTTTTTGGTGAATTATTGAAAGGGAAAATTTAAAATGCCATCACAAACAGATGATGGCTTTGGAGCTTTTCTCCAATCTTTTTCATCCAGACAAAACCAAAACAAAAGCAGAAGGGAAAAGAAGCCATTTTTCTCACTTTCCTCAGGATCAGCGTTCCCCACTCTGGCCTTCTTCCAGGTTTTCCTGGCCTTTTCCAGAGTGTTTCACACTGGTGACTGCTGGAAAGGTTGTACTGCCGCAGACAAATGACTGAATGACTGCTTGGATACACTATGGCAGCTCCCGTGCTCCCAAGTGATACAGTCAGAAAAAGAGCAAGAACTCTTGCACTCACAAATGAGACTTTAAACCAGTAAAAATAATCATTTTAATCCTACTGTCCATTGCTCTTTGGTAAAAAACATCTCTTCCCCTTAACCTGTCTTGAAAAGTTACATATTTATCAAGATTTTAATAATTCTTTTTCTATTAAAAAGCTCCAATCATACTAGATTACTTTAAATTGAGCCGTGTGCCTCTTAAATTAGCAAATACTGCTGTTTGAGGGAAGGGATGAGTCCCACAAATAATCCCAGGCTCACTTTAGGCTCAGCATGCAGTACAATTGGCAGTTTCCATGTAGCTGCACACAGGTGTGTTCCCTCACCCCACTGAACACTGCAGCTCCTGGGACAGTGCACAAACCATTCTCCTGGATCCTTCTGCACACAATCCATCCCCTGCAGATCACCACAGGCTCAGCTTCCCTCGTGCAGGGTAGGGTTTCATCCAGCACCAGGAATACATCCCTGCTCCACATTAGGAAGGGGAGAACAGGGATGGAGGTAAACTAGGAGAAGAAAGCACACAGAAAGATGGAGCAGCAGCTGAGCTCTAGATGCAAGACAGCTTAACTGGAAAAGCACAGGAGAACCTCTTGATAGTCCCCTGTACTGTGCTGCAGTCACCTGGAACCAGCATTTCTTACTTTGCCAAGTGCCGTCTGTAAGATGGAAATTTTATCCCAGTCTTCACTGCAATTATGCTGAAGCATCCCTGACAGAGGAAGGCTTATAAAACACCAACTGGGACTTGGTTTTAACTGTACAAAGCAATACAGAGCTTATCAAAACAACAAAAAACAAAGTTCTGCAAACCTCTCATCTGAAAGATTTCATCCTAATAATTACAATTGGAACTATGCTTAACTAAGGATAATTTTGGCAGGACTTTCCTTTTCTGCACTCTCTGCAGGAAATCAATTAGAGGTTTTATCCACCTTTTGAAAGAACAAAAATTCAAAGAATAATTAATCACTGTTTTAGTCAATACTACGATTTTGAGAGAGATTTGTAACACAGATAAAAGTAGATCCAGAAGCCACCGACATTGGAATAAAACACCACAACGGTTTCCTTTCAAAATACTGAGTAAAACTTGTATTGCCTCTACACAATAATCTTCAAAGTTAGGACAGCTCTTAAATATTGCATTTCCAAATTGGGTAATAAACCTTTCTCTCTTTCATTTCTTGCTTAGGATATGAACTCATTAGAACTGGCCAGGTTTTACATTTCTGCAGTGCTTTTTCCATGTGCACGTTTTCTTCTCCTAACTTTGGGAACAGCAACCAAGTGCAGAAGGACAATGCCAAAGAATCTAAATAGTCTAATAATAGTCTAATAGTCTCCTAATAGTCTAATAATATAATCCTAATCATCTAATAATCTAATAGTCTAATAATCTTCCTTCTGTTAAATTGAATTTTTCAAACCCCTTTCTTGTGGCTCCTTTTGAGCTCAGTAGCTGTAGAAAATGTCATTGTTGATTTTTAGAATTAAACAGGAATGGTCAGGCAGTAGGACAAGGTGATTGTGTAGGTTCTATCCAACTGATCTGCTCTAGTCAATCAACTGGAATAATAAATTGAAATAAAATTTAGATGGGGTCTAATTACAGGGATCTTCTTACTTATGAGCAGATAGGATACCTGAATAGCAAAACATTTGTATTGGACAAAACAATGTACTAGTATGTTGTTTCAGACAGGTAATGTAAACAAAGGCAGACATATAGAAAGCTAAAAAGTTCAAAATATGTTACTTTTGTATTGCAGTTCTGTTTTCCAACAGGGAACACACAGAAATGGATTTACAAAACTCCTAGGAAATACATATACAACAGTTAGATTTTGATGCACAAATGTAGTTTCAATGCATTTATACACCACATGTGTCATAAAAAATACCTTTCTTCTGCTTTGACTTCAGAAGCATCAGATTTTGCCAAAAATTAAATATCCTCATTCATTCACTTCTATGTAATTGATCAAATAAATGAAAGTGCCCAGTGATACTTTTGAAGAACAACCATAGAGACCACAGTAATGTTTCCAGAGGCTTTGAACAAAAGTGGACACATCTGGTATCACAGTCTTCTCTCACTGCAATCCCTTGTTTGGCTTGGCCAGGGGTAACTGGTGAAATAAGGGACGGGAACAATGGTCTTGCCCAAAAAAATATAGACTTTAATAACAACATAACAAACATGGAAACTGCAGAGTTCAGGGGCAAGATCCAAAGACCCAGGGGGTGTGGCACTGCAACAAGGTATAGGGGTCTTTTGAGGGCAAGGGTCCAATCACAAATGCAAACTCAGAACTTGACTTTATTTGTATCAGGTACCGAAGCAACTGAGAACAAGAACCAGAAACCTGACAAATTATAGGATAGCTCTATCAGCATACTGACTCCTATGACCCCACTCTTCTCACCATGATCTGGCTAGGTGTCCCTTTTTCAGTATCCTGTTTCCCATGGTATCAAGGTTGATACCTTCTGTATTTGCTACTGAAGCAAAACTCCTCTTTATCCCAGCTGGACTCAATTCCAGAATCTGGGGCTTTGAAACACATTCATTTTTTGTGCCTCAGTCCCCCCCACCATTAAGTATGATACAAATGCTTTTAAAAATACATCATTTACTATCAACAAACAAATTAAATATATGAAAAACTTACTCTTTCTGGAAATACAGTTCTTGCAATTGACTTCCAAGTCTCATCTACCAATAATTTTATTTCACTCTTTTAGTTCATATTTTTTATTACATCAGTAAAAATCCTAATTGAATGGCATTTTGCTCCTGAAGTGTCCTATGCCCCTTCAACCTAAGACACTATTTTTCAATTTGGTTTCGTCTTCTTTGCCTTTGTGTATTCTTTTGGATTCAAAATGCAAACTATCAGCCCTAGCTGATATCTTAACCATAGGGTCTCAGTGTCCCTCTTAATACAAGTGCCTTTGAGTTTTTCTTCAAACGCAACACAGGAAGTGGGAAAGAAATACCCCACTCCATTGGGACAGCATGCCAGGAAAAAAAAAACAAAAAACATCAGACTGGTTCAGTGAGGATGTCTGGACAGAAAATCAGTCAATCTCCTTATAGGAGTGCAATGACATACTAATGCAGCAGTGGGACAAAACAATCTCTAGAAATCAAACAAATTCAAAAATAAGCTGGGAGCTACCACGAACTTCACCACCTCCCCAGCAGCAGATCACATACCAGTCTCCAGCCAGCATGAATTCACATGTGTGTGCTAGACATGAAGAAAGCACAGTTAAAAAAATTATTAAAATATTTTAAAAATAAAATTTAAAAAAAAACCACAAAAATACCCCTGCCCTGCCCCCCCCCCCCCCCCCCCCCAAAAAAAAAAAAAAAGGGCTACATAATATCTTAACTGGGTCATCTGCGGTACCCTAGTGCTACAAACCCACTTGACAAATGCACTTAAAAAACTCCAAGTTACACTTCTTTCTGTTCAGGAAAACGGTGGAACTGGACAGAAAGCTGTAAAGCTCTTTCATGCAGCTGAACACAGACACCATAGGAATACAGAGAGAACTAAAGTTTTACACATTTTACTTTCTTTTTTTTTACCTTGTGAGCTATGACACCTACTGTTTCTCACCCATCTTTCCTCTTACACAGAAAATTACTCACTATGAGGCACACCTATGTAATCACAGTAATTGTCTTCAAAAACTGAATAGATGCCCTTGAAATGGAGAGCTTTCATCTTTGTTTCATTAAACTAGGAATTTAGATAAGCAACTTCACATACATTTTAATTTTCTTTAGGCAAACTCTATTCCTTTGCAAAGCTTTTCTATGAACAAGAAAGCTGTAACAAAGGCAAAGAATTATGAGTAACTTTCTGAGTTTTTGGATTATTTTGGAAAGTCTCAGAGGCATTTCTGGAAGAAATGAAATAGCAAACAACAACAATAAAAATTATAATGTCAATAAGGATGCCTGAAATGACATTGTCAATGTTAAAGAAATATCTCTGTTTGTAACATCTCATGATTTAAGACTGCCACTGACAAATTGCCATAACTAAATGGCACTGCAGATACAGCACTTGCCAGCTACTCTGTGCACAAACTTTGACCCAATCAAATTGGTTTCGATACATAGATTTAATTAGGCAGATAGAAACTACTGTGTACCCATGAATAAATCTTTGTAATAGAAACTTTACATTGATCTGTTTTACTGGCAAGAATTCAAGTTATGCTACATTGTTACTAATCAAATTACAGTGAATATCTTGGAGAATTTATCAATGGATAGTATAGATTTTTTTAAGAAGTACATCTCTGAGATGCATGTTTGTGCATCTTAGTGCAAACCAGTCATCAAAAAGCATGTTAGAAATCATTCTGATTTCTTTCTTTTCATTTTGTTCTACATTCTACATACAAAGAAAGTAGAGAATTCATGGATCCCTACATCAAAAATTCTGTGATGTCAGTGCAGAATTCCAAACATTTTGCATTTGCTATTCTAGTGCATCTGGTTGTATCCAACCATGTTTTCCAGTGCCTTATGTGTTATGTCACCTCATAAAACACACCATTTTGTGTTTCTCATGTAAAAAATCTATTTAAATCTTATAGTCCTTCACCTTGCATCACAATAAAGAGATTAGCAGATGTAGAGTGCCCCCCAGTTCACAAAACTCTGTAAATGTGCATTACTGTTAATGAAATCCTTATTGTTGTGCTGCCACTACAGGAAATAAGCAGGGTCACAGGGTAGCAAAAGGCAGCAGAATGCTTAGAAAGACATGGCAAGAGATAAAAGGACACAATTTTCTTGGAGAATAAAGCATGATCTATCTGTCCCTCCTTCTGTCACCACAAGCTGACCCCTGTGTTTTCTCTTCATGATGAATATGCCCCAGTTAGGTCAGAAAGTTAATGCTTTCTTCTGTCTGCAGGGCTCCCATTGAAAATTAGCTACCAAAGACATATCAAAACAGAAGAAATATTTTCAAAACCAGCTGAGACAAAATATGAGTTAGGAAGCAGACAACCCAGTTTTCAGATAGATACAAATTACAAAGGGTTGAAAGATAACAATAATTTTCATCCCTATTGAGGTTAAAAATTTTTGTTACTATTTATTAATTCTATGCTGAGGGAAAAAAAACCCACCCTAACCTAAACCCTTCTTATTGCTGTGCTATAAAAATGCTGTGGGGAATTTGCTGCTTAGAGAAGAAAGCTGTGAGCTAGGCAGAATGCACTGTGGGCAGCCATAGCCAGCACAGTCTATGTGCAGAAAAGTCAATATTTCTTTTTTTTAATTTCATTCTTTCTACTCTTTATAGAAAGAGAAAAGGTTCAAGCAGTTTCTCAGATCATGTGTTACAGCTCCAGGTAATCTGTTTTCCTTTACTATCTTCAGGCTATTTATCTGTGCCTTCAGCAGATACCTGAACTTTCTCTGGTAGTTTTTTTTAATGAGAGAACTTGAGTGTTCTTGTTAAGCCTGAGAAAGAGCACTTGGCAAGGCCATTGGTTTTAATGGCACATGTCTTCCTTACCCTCTATTCCTACTTGTTTGGCAAATACAGTCATTGTTCAGCATAAGAGCAGTATTTACCCTGTGACAAAACAAAACTAATTGGTACACTGTGATCTCAGCCAGGGTGAGGGATTTATGGTACCAGGCATTGTGCAAAAACAGAATTAATGACAAGGCTGGAAACCTCACAGAGCAAAGAGATGGGATAAGCTAAGAAGCAGGGGAAAAGAGAATGTGTTGGAAAAGATTCAAGGGTCTGCTATGGGACAGTGAAACTGAATCAGCAATGTCCTTACTGTATTTCAAATTTTGCTGTCTAGGACATTAGCAAAACTGTTTCTTCTCCACATTTTTCCATTCTTTATCCATACCCTCAAAGGAGATGATGCTTATTTAGCTATGAGGTAAGGCACTTTGCTGAGAAATTCAGACCTTTACACTTATCTCTGCATTATCTTACTCAAAATAAGATATATTCTTCAGGTTAGGTGTTTTATATGTCCAACATTCAGCAGCATTACTCTGAAAAACTGCACATAGTCATCATCACATGAGGAAGGGAAAGGGTTCTGAGAGTTGGCTCTTGATTCCTCCTTCTGAAACTTTTTTCACATGGATGAGAGAAGATTCACAGAAAATCTGCTGGTTACAGTAATGACATTGAACAAACAAATGCAGAGAGTTTTTCAAATCAATGTTATGCTTCAAGCTCTCTAACTCATACAGTGACAGTTTTTTAATGCACTGTATGCTGCACTAACTTTGCTGTCATGGAGATGAGCAATAATCCAGGGAAAGAAATGTTTACAGCCTGCTTAACTCCACATTATGAGTTCTAATGACTGCAGACATATGTCACATATTATGGATTATATCAATGTTTCCCACTTTGGGTTTAAAATTAATCAAATTAAAAATAATCTGTATTTCATAATTTACTGACAACTAGAGTATTTAAGATAAAATGTAAGGTTTCACATCATCTCCATTCAAGACACTCAAGCCTTATACTTTTCTTACAAACATGCTTCTTTCTTTTGTGTACAAAACAATGGTTATAGACATAAAAGGTAATAAATATGTCATCTTCTGTAAAAAAGTACAACTCTTCAACTACTTCAAATACCAGCAGTTGCAATTTTCACAGTCACTAAATTCCATAAATGCTTTGTAAGTTCTGTTATGTATTTCTAAGACATATGGTGTTTATGAAGTTTGTCACATTAACAGCTCTGAAGACTAGAATCTTCAGTCATGTTTTCTTTTTCTTCTCTCCCACTCCATGATGTAACTTTCTATGTTTGAAATAATTAGACTTTTAAAAATGTATTTCCATTAAACATATATGCATGATTGTTGGTATATGTGTGCATAGACACACAAATAATTAATGTAAAGGCTATACAATTTCACTTCTTTGTTTTCTTTAAAAGATATGTTTACAGTCTTGCTATCTAAATAGTTGCAGTGAAAAGAAACATGATATATTATGTCTTTTCTTTTGACTCTAGCTTACTACAGGTCTTCCATCTCTTTGGTCATCTAAGTGAGGAAGCAAGAGGTTAAAATATGGTTTCTTCCTTCCAGTCAGTTGACTGGAAGGTTCTTATTTCTGAACTGGATTGTCCTGATTTTGCTCTGGTTTGATGGCTAAGCATTCATTGTGGGTATATGGATTGTGTGCTCCCTATAAAACATAGTATGATCTTCAATATTCAAGGTAAAAAAAGGGTAAACCTGGAAATTACTGGGTTTGCAGTCAGAACAGGAGAGGTGTGCATATTGATATTTCAGAATTATGCCTACCAACAGGAATAAAGATTCCTCATTTACTTTGCTGAGTGATATCATGTTGGTTTACCAGCAAGATGATCTTTTCCAGACTCACTGGTCAGTGCTAAAAGTGGTTTGCAAATCTATAAGAGAGGGGTGAGAAAAGTTCTGGTCCATGACCTGGGTCAGCAGGAGACATCTCTCCTCTCTGCTGGCTGGGCAGGGATGAGATAAGCTGTTCTTTGTGTGGCTCTGGATGCTCATTCTTGGGGTCTGCATGTTGAGGTGACCGCGAGAGTGTAAAAGTCCTTGTTTCCCAGCCCATGCAGTCAAAAAAGAAGTCTGAATGTGTAGGGTCAGCTTCTCAAGGATTTTTAATATTCCTTATGTATAACATTCTTTCTCTGACCTGCTGAGCTCTGTCTAGCAAGTCAGCCATGGAATTCTGTCTGTCCTCTAGGGTGGTGTTTACATTTTATACTAAAAACTACGTGTACTATGTTTGCAACAATGTGCCAATATCTATCATTTCTGTTAGACAGTGTGTCTCTACCTTAAACCAATAGAAAAGTGTCACCATCACACCAAGACATGGAGGACAAGAGAAAGGAGAAGAAGGAAAAGTTCAGGACACATCCAAATCCCTCCATCTTGGCCCCTTGAACCCCATTCTAAAAAGCCCCAAATTTCTACCTTTTCACCCTGTGTTAATTCAAATACCACACTACTCAAACCCCTGTAGCTTGTAATTTCTCATAAAAAGTTGGCAGTTTTTTCCACAGGCTAAAATCAAAGCCAGAGGTGTTTTTGACTTCATGCCAAGGTGTCTGAGCCCCTTGCCAGGGTCTCAAGACAGCCAGGGCAGCCAGAGGGATGTCCTGGACTCCCACAGTTCATAAGAATAAAGGTACAAGAAACACACAACCAAACCAAGAATTCATTAGGACAAAGCATGTTCATAAGGGAGGAGCTTTCCAAGGAAACATTTTGCTACAGCTAACACCACATTCCCAGGCAGACCTGAAAGTGTCATTGTCAGCAGAGCAGTTAAATCCCTGTTCAAGGCACAGAGACTGCAGTTACTCTGTAGATATTAAACCTGAATATAAAAACTTTACTCACATAGTTGTTTCTTTGCAAGAGATTACAAGCCAGACTTAGAATAATACAGTAGCACTGAGACTTCATTACACAAACCACCATCCCTCTTTTCCTTATCACCCATAACCTACATTCCAATGTACAATTCCCCGCTAATACTAGACAAATACAGCTACAGCAAGAATGCAAGGAAAGTTAATATGCTAAAATTAGTTATTAGTTATGCCAAGATTCGGTGACTATCTTTACTAAAAAGGCCATTTTTTTCTGACACACATTGGCAATGCTGTTCCCAGATATTAAGGCCTCACTTTCCCCCTACAATTTCTAGAATGAATTACAGACAATTTACTGTGTAATGACCGTCTAAATGCAGTGAAGATGAAGAATCCAGTTTAGGTATCATGGAAAAGGGGACTGTGCTTACATTTTATAAACCATCATGAACTGCAGTTCACATAGTTCTTTCTATCATATTTAAGAGCCAAGGAATAAGAGGTGCCAGAAATATGAAGTTCGTTAATCACTGAAATAGCTTTCTCAAGGTCCACTGCATCTTCCTATCACCTACAGTGTTTATTCAGTCACACACTATAAGTTCTTTGAAAAAATTACTATCTTCCCCTCAGCAGAAAAACTGGCAAAATGGTCCAGCCTTGACTCATGCAAAGGGACTATTCAGTTTGTTTCTTGGCATGCAAAGCCTTCACAGAAATTTTCTCTGCATCTTCCTAAGAAAAACTGAGAAAAATAAGTTTCAGTCAAAATAAGTTAAAACATTCTTGTAAACAAAGTAGACTTTCCTTCTAATCTAATTTTCTTGCATTGTAATGTTAGAAGTGTATGGGCACTTGGGGGAAGTTATTTTTGGTTTTACACCAGTAGGTAATTATCAATCATATGCTGTATTCCCAAATTTCAGAAATTCATCCTAACTTCTGAATGAATGCGTTGCGGTGGTTTGCCAAGAACAAACACAAAACATGACACCAAACACATGACATATGCTGAAGTCCACTACCACCCATTCTATTCACCAGATCTTCAGAACTTTGGGTTTGTTAGTTCATTATCAAGACAAATTCCCTTACTATCATTGAAGAATTGTCTCCCAGTTCATGCAGTGTCCTCATCTGTGCCTTGGCATCCCAGATTCCCTTGTAGTACAAACAATTACTTATAACAGCTACTTAGCAAAACAAATTGTTCTATGTTTTAGAGCTGCTTGCACTGCCTCAGAAGACACATCCTGCTGCAGAGGGGGACTGAGAGCTCAGCTGTCTGACACAGGTAGCACTAAGTGTCTTTAAAGGAAAAGTCATCCGTTACAGTGTGCTCAGGCTATGCTTTTCCCCATTTCCAGGGACCCCTGTGATTGGCATCAGATAAGAGTGGTCATTCCTTCCTGCTCTGACAGGGTTGGCAGAGAGCCAGAGAGCCCTCCCAGTCCAGAGCCTAGATAAGCCCATGACCCTTCCTGTTCGCCCTCTTTCCCTCCAGATCTCATGGAATAAAGAAGTTGGACAACCACATCAGCGATAGAGCCTCTTTTGAATCTTTGCCCATCTCCTGATGTTCCTCCCCTCAAGGCCTTGTATCTCTGGGCTAGCCTAATAATTTGGGGGGCTGAGAGGGGTTGGAGCATCAGTTGGCCCCCAGCGTGGGTTTGTTAAAAGCCCACGCAGGAGCTGGAGCCTTATTTTAGGGGTCTCAAAAGCTCTTTGGGAAAGTCAACTATCCTGTTGCTTCAGGTGCCTTTAAAGGCTTTGAGTGACAGGGAAAAGTCAGGACCTCGCCTGAGCGCCCCAAGCAAGCTACCTGGAGATGGGACCCCAGACAATTTCACGGACAACCCTATGGTCCACAGGATTGGTAAGAATCGCTTTGTTTAGTGTTTCCCGGGTACGTGCCCTGCTGGAAGGGGTGTTACCATAGTGACTGTACGATGCTGCGAACTCGGGTAAAGCTAGGAGCCAGCGCACGCAGCTTGGAATGGGCAGGTTTGTGTAGCAGAGCAGAGAAGCTGCTCCGACCAAGAACCCATGGGAGGTGGTATCTAACCCTGGGACAGCAGTGGGGAAACCCCTGTGCCCCAGGGGAGTCGAGAGGAGCCACTCCAGCAGCAGTGTGGCGCACCCCCCCACCCACCCTCCCCCGCTGATTCCCGTGCTCTGTGAAGCGGGGAATTCAAAAACTCGTACTGTGTATATGATTTTAAAAATGGGTGCAAAATTATGAGTGGACCAAAAGAGCACATTAAAATACCTTAACAATATTTTAACCCATGTTACATTCCCAAATAAGCTTCTGCTTTGTTTTGTATGCTGGGCAACAAAGGAAATACCAAATTTCACTGTGCAGGAAATTAATTCAATCTCATTTTGGGACCAAAATGGATAGATATTAACTTTAAAAGTCGAAAATGGTGAACAAAAAGTTTCTCTGCTTATTCCGATATTTTTACAAGCTCGAAAACAGATTTTATAAGCAGAAAAAAGCATACAGACAGACTAACAGTCCGACTAACCCTTTTTCTATTTCTGATGCACCCCCTCAATACTTTGGTCCTGATATTGCCTAACCCACCCTGCACCCCCTTGTAACACCTGGTTCTTCTGAGAAATATAGTCCGGACTACTCCAAAAGTGAAAGGTTCTCTTCCCAGAGCCCTGGGGATGTGGCAGGGTCTCTGAAATACATGCGGCAGCATAATGGCGGCAGCCATGTTCTTTTGCCTTCTCAAAATCCTTGCCTTCCCCCAGCCCCCCACCCCTCCCCCAATCCCTTCTGGCCTCCAGCAGCACCCTCCCACCCTCCTTATTACAGCCTGTCTCCGGGTTGCCACGGGAATGGGGACAGGGCCAGCCCCGGCACAGCTCCCAGCCCAGACGGTGCTGGAGGGCAGCCGAGCCCAGCCCACAGTGCTGGCAGTGCAGGGATTTTCCCTGAAGTACCGGCAGCCCGGGAGAGGGGGTTGAGCTGCTTCTCACCAGGACTCAGGGGGTGGGGGTGAGAAACTCCCCTGCCTCTATGGACATTGGAAATTAATTCATGCCATCTGTAGCACCTGTTGTATACCTAGGTAGGAGAAACAGTTCCAGAGTTTATCAACCACTACCATATAGAGACAAAATGGAGATTTGTAAAATACAGAGAGAATTTGGGAGATCAAGCGAGATTTTCAAAGGGATGGTGAGGGCAACTTTTAATTCAAATGAGATGGTACTGAAGGATATTACAGATTTATTTAAATGTTTACTAACACCTTCTGAATATGAGATATGGGAAAATAGATGGAAGTTGAATGGAAAATAGATGGAACTTTAACAGCAGTTTTACAGGAAACACAACAAACACCCAGTGAGGCTGATGATAATGATAGTAACCCTATTACAACAGACCATCTATGTGGCACAGGTGACTGGCACTGTCCAGAAAAACAAACCCAGGTGCCATCTAAGTCGGTTTTAGATAAAATCTGTAATGCTGCAGAAAAAAAGATTTTATCAATTACCAATAACTGAGGCTAAGGGCATCTATCTTAACATTAAACAGTTTCCTTCAGAGAGTTTTTTATAGTTTGTGGATTGCTTGAGAACACAAGTCGAATGACAGGTGCAAGACCCTATAGTACAGACAGAGCTGATTAAACAGAGGGCTCAGAGGAATGTGAACGAGACCTGCCGTAGAATTATCCTCAGCCTTCCTCTTGACCCATCACCTAGTCTTGCTCAGATGATTGACGCCTGCACCAGGAGGGCAGAGATGTTCGATACCCCTGACAGACATACAACTGCTGCACAAGCACAGCCTGCTGCCACGGCCATACTAGGTCCAAGGAGACAACCAATGTCATCAGACCAGCTGCAGCACATCATCTGCCTCCTTTGCAAGAAACCAGGACACTTCACCAGAAACTGTCCTCAAAACCAGAACCAGAGAAAGTTCAACAAAGAACTTGAGTGTACAGTGGATGCCCGCTGCTAATACACCTATAAGCAAAGATATAAATATAGCAGGACCCACACGGGAAAACACCTCTCTCTTAACAAATAAGGGGGAGGACAAGACTCATGGGGGGGGGGGGGGGCACAAAAAATAAAAATGTCGAATTTACAACTAACAAAGTTTGGCAGCTGCTAGGCAGATCTCGCCTAGTGACTGCCAAAGGGTTTCATTTCAGATCCACTGATTGGGAAGTCATTATAGTGAACCTGTCAAACAGCTCACAGGACCTACAGGCGTACCAAATGGAACCGGACAGTGAGTATTTTGTCATTGGAGATACAGCACACACACCTTCAGAGATTGTGGTAGCTTCCATGACTACTAAGGGAAAGATATCAAGCGTTATGCTGTTGGCACGCTGCTCGCACCCACCATTTTACCTAGAAAAGGGGCAAATTCTAGCCCAAGATATTCCCATCCCAGTAGAAATAACATTAGAAGGAAAATCACCAGAAATCTACTGGGCAGAGGTGCTGGGAGACGATAAACCCTCAATGGCATGCTGTGGCATCTGGGACCTGTGTCCCGCCGGAGACGCCACGGGGGTGCGGTCTGCCAGAGCTGGATAGCTAAAGCGAGGCTTCTACCGAGACGGGATTGACGCTTCAGGCTACTTTGTTTCCCAGAGGGTTTATTCAGGGAACAGCGAAGTCGGAGGTGCGGGGACACACCCTCCCAGGAAAGGGAGCAGGCTCTGAGCGCCCCGACCTCCGGACAGGGCAAGGAATATAACAGGGACGGGATTGGAGTGTCGGGGTACAAACCAGCCAATAATGGACTGATACAGGGGAGGAGTAGGGGTGACAGACAGGGTGAGGACCGATGGGGACAGGGGGGAAGAAGTAGCTTACATTGGGGAACCAATAGAGGCATAAAAAGCAAGGAACATTCCTGAGCAAAGGGATAGCTCAAACGATGATGGACATGAAGAGGGATAAATGATTGCCATCGAGGGAGGTGGGAAAATTATACAGAAGTGGTCTCCCAGGGCATCCCAGGTGGACTAACCCCAGAACCCCCTCCCACAGCATGCAGCCTAGCCCATGGGTCAGAGCACCTTCATATGGAACGGGTTCTGGACACGGGCGCAGACATCACTGTAATACCTAAAACCATGTGACCATCACATTGGGAGTTGCCACCTGTGTCAGGGAAACTTCAGGGCATAGGAGGAACCACATTGCCAAAAATTTCAAAAAATGTTGTGCAAATTGAGGGACCTGACGAGAAATTGGCAAGTGTTTGTCCATTTTATGCAGATTACAAGGCTCCTCTGTGGGGTGAGACACCATGCTCCAATGGGGAGTCCAGCTGATCATTCCTAGGACACCCCAGGATTTTTGGAAATAGCCACTGTGGGGCGCCCTGCCCACAAGTTAAAGTGGTTGGATAACACCCCAAAGTGGGTAGCACAGTGGCCTTTGAGTATTGAGAAAATCGAGGCGCTTGAGAAACTTGTGGAGGAGCAATTGGCTCAAGGACACCTATAAGAGACACATAGCCCTTGGAATTTCCCAGTCTTTGTAATAAAGAAGCCTCGGAAGGACAAATGGAGATTGCTCCATGATCTCAGAGAAATAAACAAAATTGTAGAGGACATGGGTCCACTCCAACCAGGGATGCCTCATCCAACAATGCTCCCTCGAGACTGGCAATTGGCTGTCCTAGACATCAAGGACTGTTTCTTCCAAATTCCATTGCACCCTGAAGATGCCCCGAGGGTTGCATTCTCAGTTCCTACCATCAATCGAGAAGCCCCAATGAAACGCTATCACTGGAAAGTTTTGCCCCAAGGTCTAAAATCCAGTCCTTTTATATGCCAAAAGTATGTAGCATTGCTTCTGTCTCTGGTATATGCAGAGAGAAAGGATGCCATCATCCTTCACTACATGGATGATGTGCTTGTGTGTGCCCCCAAAGACTCCATACTCCAATACACGCTTGACCTAGTGGTTGAGATTTTAACCTCTGTTGAATTTCAATTGCAGAAAAACAAAGTTCAAAGGATGCCACCTTGGAGATACCTGGGTCTGGAGATCTCTGGAAGGACTATTGTCCCGCAGAAATTGGAAATCAATTGCAACCCCAGAACACTAGCAGACCTCCACTCATTATGTGGGTCTTTGAATTGGGTAAGACCCTGGCTAGGCCTCACAAATGAGGATCTAGACCCTCTCCTCAATTTATTGAAGGGGAAGAGGGTGCTGACCTACCCCAGGGAACTGACCCCAGAGGCAAAGACAGCAATTGAAAAGGTACAGAAAGCCTTGTCAGAAAGGCAGGCACATCGGTGTGACCCAAACGTGCCTTTCCAGTTCACTGTTCTAGGGAAGCTGCCACACTTGCATGGGTTGATTTTCCAATGGACTGAGGGGCAGAAGGATCCCCTCTTGATCATAGAGTGGGTTTTCCTCTCGCACCAAAGATCCAAGACCATCACTAAGCCACAAGAGCTGATCACAAAGTTGATTCGGAAGGCCAGGGTGACACTGTGTGAATTAGCAGGGTGTGACTTTACATGTATTCACCTCCCAGTCAGGCTTTCTGAGGAGGGAAGGAACTCTCTTGAGAGACTGACCAAAGGGATGTTGGAGCATTTGCTCCAGAGCAGTGCCAGTCTCCAATTATCTCTGGACAGCTACATGGGACAAATATCAGTCCATGCCCCATCTCACAAGTTGTTCAATGAGGAATTTCACCTTATTCCTCAAGACAGAAGGAGCCGGAGACCACTCAATGCTCTCACAGTGTTCACAGATGCATCTGGGGCTTCCCATAAGTCGGTGATGACTTGGAGAAATCCACAGACTCAGCATTGGGAAGCTGATGTCGAGCTTGTGGAGGGATCCCCCCAGGTGGCTGAACTGGCTGCCGTGGTAAGAGCTTTTGAGAGGTTCTCTGAGCTAGTCAACTTGGTGACAGACTCTGCCTACATGGCAGGAGTAGTGTCCAGGTCGGAGCAGGCTGTGCTCAAAGAAATAGAAAATTAACATCTCTTCAGAATGCTCTCAAGACTGATTTATTTAATCTCTCACCGAGAGCATCCATTCTTTGTGATGCATGTGATGTCACACACTGATTTGCCAGGTGAGATTACAGAGAGGAATCGTAAAGCAGACTCCCTTGCTGCACCAGTCGAAAAAGCACCTCTCCCTGATGTCTTCCAACAGGCAAAGCTGAGTCACCAGCATTACCCTCAGAATGTGCCAGGTCTGATCTGACAGTTCCAGCTAACACAGAGTCAGGCTCGAGCCATTGTGACCAACTGTCCCAGTTGCCAGCTCCAGGCGGTGCCATCATTGGGCATGGGGGTAAACTCCAGGGGCCTTGGTAGACCCTTGGTAGATGTGAGGTGTGGCAGACAGACATCACACACATTCAAAGCTTTGGTCGCCTTGAATGCGTTCATGTAAGCATGGACACGTTCTCAGGTGCAGTGTATGCCTCTGCTCATATAGGAAAAAGGCTGTGCGTGCCAAACAACACCTAGTGCAAGCATTTTCAGTATTGTGGATTCCAAAAACAATTAAAACAGATAATGGCCCAGCATATATATACAAGCAGTGGAGAGTGGAACATAAAACTGGCATCGCCCACTCCCCCACAGGTCAAGCTGTAGTCGGGCGTGCACACCAGATGCTCAAGCGGGTATTGAAAAGATAGAGCAGACATCCAGCTCCATGGATGTCTCCACGGGAGAAGCTCTGCAAAGCCATGTTTACCATCAATTTTCTGAACTGTTCGTTTGAAAACATATGTCCACCAGTTGTACGTCACTTAAAAGTGGCAATCAGTTCAAATTTTCTCAGCATCCACTGGTCTTGATTAGGGATCCAGAAACTTGGGAAACCAATGGTACCTATGAACTTGTGACCTGAGGTCGTGGCTATGCATGTGTAGCTACTCCCTCAGGCCCTCAGTGGATTCCCCAGAAGTGGGTGAAACTTTTTGTCCCCAGGAATCCAGGTCAGACAGAAGGGGATGAGAAGCAAGTAGCTGATGCTTCAAAGAGAAGACACCGCCAAATGGAAGAAGAAGAATTTTCCTAAGTGTGAATTCCTTCTGGCAGAAACAGAAACTTTAACATGGTCTCAGAATGTTTGCTTTTCCCTTTTAGAGAAAACCTACCTCCCACTCAACCCTGTGATGAACCCCATCCAAGCTGTCATCTTGCTAATGAAGAACAGTTCAGGGGATGGGGATTCATGGGGTGGTGGACCTCTATTGCCAGATCAATTTTGTGACTCCTTGTTATTCTGTTCCTTGTAACCTTGGCATTCGGGATCCTGCATCACTTGATTTTCAAAGCTATCAAGCGTCTCGTACCTTCTACCTCAGAAGTCAACCACATAGAGTTGGCAAACCTAAGGAGTTCTGACGACACCACCAACTGTAGGTGGTGGGAAACCCGTACTCAGGGTTAAATTGAGCCCAGTGAATTCCTGTAACCTTGTTAAACAAATAAGGGGGAGGTGTTACAGTGCGCTCAGGCTATGCTTTTCCCCATTTCCAGGGACCCCTGTGACTGGTATCAGATAAGAGTGGTCCTTTGTTGTGGCGTGCGGTCCATTCCACCCGCACCTTTAGCCCAGAGCAGCGGCATGCTTTGGCAGCAGGAGAGGACAGAGAGGGTCAGCCGTTACCCCCTGGCTCTGCGGTCCCAATTACTGACGTGGGGACAGATGGAGGCAACACGGGACTTGGGGGTGAACAGGATGGTTTTATTCAGTGAGCTCCAAGACTGCCAGGGACGGGCGGACACAGCTTTTTATACCTGAACCTGAGAGGGTGAGTACCGGGAGAGCACATACCTAGGGAATGTGGGCAGGGAGGTGGGGAGGGAAACGGTGGAGGACAACCCAGAAGGGGAAGGGCAAGGAAAAACATGGGAAGACTGATGCTGGGTGGGGGAGGGGACCGGGGGGGAGGGGCAAAGAGACACTAAGCAAACATTAGTAAAGAGAAAAACCTCACCTCAGCATCTCATCTTTTTTTTTTTTTCAAAAAGAAGGAGAGTTCTGAGGTTTAAACAAATTAACAAAGCATAAAAATCATACAGTAACATTACAAATTACTAAAAGGTCATAAATTGAAAGACAGCAGATAAGGATAATCTAATCCTAATTACAACACATGGGGTAAAAATCTTCTTCACTGTAAAGCTTAAAATAAAACATATAAAATTGTCATAAACAAATTCCTCCAGATCAGAGGTAGAAGCAGGATTCATGACTTGATCTGTCACAATGCTTGTGATGTTTGGATTCTTGCAGAGCTGGAACAGTGAGGAGCAATGTGGTTTCTCCAATTTGATTGGTTGCGAAGTGGGCACAGTATTATGGATAATAATTAAAGAGGATGATCTTTCCTTCTATAAAATATAACTCAATCAAAGAAATTATTTCAAAATGATCAAAAGTAGTAAGGAAAGCTTGCATTGGAATAAAAAGGGAACCTTGGGTAAGGTACACTTAAGAGATGGGATAGGGGAATCAGACAATCACTTGATTAGTGATTGTCATGATTGGAAAGGGGGATCGGCAAGGGGTGGACCTGGGCGCCACCATCTTAGGGGGAAAACAAAATGGTGGATTCCCGATCCAGGTTTCTGGCTTCACCTTACTCCAAAGGAGGTCCCCCACAAAAGGGGAGTGATCTCCTAAGAAAAAAGGTCCTCTGATGAGAGGTGTCTCTGGCAATCCTTCCCCCCCACAGGGAGAGCCAGAAGGACTGGGGGACTGATCCAACCCTGCCCCCCCACAATAGGGACTGGCCTTGCTGCAGGATGGTGCAGGCCCCTTGAGGAAGGGGTGGGGCTGGTGGGAAAACTCGGGGCGGAAGAGAAGGATCAAGGCGGGAAAACAGGTTCCAAGTGGCGTGGCTAGTACCATCTTGGGAGGGGGTGCTGGGCACGCTGCATCTCACCTGGGGTGGCACAGCCAATGCCACCCCCAAGGGAGAGCAACAGTGTCCGGCAGGGTGCTTGGGGTGTCTCGTATGCTGCCATCCCCAAGGGAGAGGGTTTAGGAAAGTTGGTGAGGAAAAGGGAATGGGGAGCTTTACAGAAGCTAAAGGGGAAATCTACAGGAGAGGGGCCTGACGCAGCTGGAAGTTGACAAAATGCGTGGATGTGAAGGGCCTCTCTTAAGATATTAACAACTCTCCCATAGCTGACGTGTCGCCATCTAAAATTCTGTCCCATTTGTGTCTTTTCTACCCTCCTTGCCCCCAGAGCCCAGAACAGGGAGGAGAGGATAGAAAAAACAGCCTTCCAAAAAGAAGAAGAAGAAGCCCCCAAATGTGGGTCCCCCGCAAAAGACTGAGCGGGATTATCTCCCCCTCGGAAAAGAAAAAAATCTGCCCACCCGCCAGGGACATGCAAGAATACAGCCCGAGTCTGGGCACAGGTGGTGGTTAAAACACAGAAAAGAAAAAAAAAGGGGAAGCCCAGCCACCCACCAGGGATCCACCCTGCTCCAGTCCCACTTACCCTCCGGGAGCGGGTGGTGGTGGCTCGATCGTTCTCCTCGGGTGATGGAAAAATTGCGCTGAACTGGGGATGTTGTCTTTAACTGTTTGGCTCTTCCAGGGACCTAGGTGTTCCCGTTAACCAAGGCTCGTCCCCAAAACTTCGGGTTCAGCCACTATTAGCCTCTGGTGGTCTCAAGCAAGTGCCGTCAGCAGCAAGCTCCAACACGCCGCTTCTTCAGGCTCGGGCTCAACCTCGAGCTGCTACCAAACCGCCCTCTTTGTCCTGGGGTAAGTCTGTCCCCCTTAAGGCCCCTGCAGCACGACTGCCCCTGCAGCACGGCTGCTCCAGGCTGGTGTAGAGAGCACAGCGGCAGGGACAAAAAAGGGACCTGGAACCTCGGGAGTTTGTTTGTTTTTTCTGCTCGGTGCTGGGTTCCTCTTAGTGTAGTGCAGAGCTTTCGTGGCTGCGGTGTTTCTCTTCCCTTCTTCCTCTTCTGTGAGGCGAGCACCCCCACAGATCACAAGACGAAAGATGAAACCTTCCTCTGCTACCATTTGTTGTGGCATGCAGTCCATTCCGCCTGCACCTTTAGCCCCGAGTGACAGCGTACTTTGGCAGCAGGAGAGGAGGGAGGGGGTCAGCTGTTCCCCCTGGCTCTGTGGTGCCATTTACTGGCGTGGGAACAGACAGAGGCAACACAGGACTTGGGGGTGAACAGGATGGTTTTATTCACTGAGCCCCAAGACCACCCGGGACGGGCAGACACAGCTTTTTATACCCGAACTCAAGAGGGGGGCATGCCGGGAGAGCACATACCTAGGGAATGTGGGCAGGGAGGGGGGGAGGGAAACGGTGGAGGACAACCCGGAAGGGGAGGGACAGGGAAAAACCTGGGAAGACTGGTGCTGGGTGGGGGAGGGGACCGGGGGGGAGGGGCAAACAGACACTAAACAAACATTAGTAAAGAGAAAAACCTCACCTCAGCAGTCCTTCCTTCCTGCTCTGACAGGGTTGGCAGAGAGCCAGAGAGCCCTCCCAGTCCAGAGCCTAGATAAGCCCATGACACTTCCTGTTCGCCCTCTTTCCGTCCAGATCTCATGGAATAAAGAAGCTGGACAACCACATCAGTGATAGAGCCTCTTTTGAATCTTTGCCCATCTCCTGATGTTCCTCCCCTCAAGGCCTTGTATCTCTGGGCTAGCCTAATAATTTGGGGGGCTGAGAGGGGTAGGAGCATCAGTCATCTCTTTGCTTTTACTTGGAATAAAGTAATACCGGATTTTGTAATAATACATTAATGAAAATACTGCTGCAAAAAAAAGAGGAGTTCATAGTGAAATCGATCTGCAGACAGCAGTTGAGAAAACAGGAGGGACCTGCAACTCTTGCTAAATGTAATGATTCATTTTTATAAAATTAAAAATGAGAAAATATGTAGGTGAAAGGACACTGTATGTGGAAGCTGAGAATCCAGACAAACTTATACTTCTTTACGGAATAATGGATTAATACAAGAAATCATGTCAGATTTAAAACATGTCAATAGAAATATCCTTCAATGTCCTCATAAGCTTGTCTGCTAAACAAGGGAAAGATAGGGGAGATCTGATACAATTGTTAAATTGATTTGCTAAATCAGATATCCTGCATTCACATTCTTTCTGTAGGTGCTTACATGACTGGCCCATAATCCAGCATTTACATACTAATCTCTACTATAATCAGGAAAGATTAGAATACTGATAAAACACATTCCCTTAAATTTCATTTTCCATATGGAAATATTTTTGTCAGCTATGTACCAAGATGGAAACAACCACTGCTATCCCAGCCTGAAGATGAAATAATTACAGGGATAGAAACAATTTCTAAATAATCAAACCACTCCCAAGCCAAGCATAGTTCCTTTGTTTACTTTCACAGCAAACAGATTTACTGTCTCATCAACATTTTCAACTACTAAAGCAAATGTTCCTGGCAAGAATGTGAGATGCAAAGAACTATAAAGATCATATTTTCATTCTGAGTTGAGGTCTAAATCATAGCAGCTTCATGAGAAACTTTTTGCAGAAATTAGCTCCCGGCAAACAGATTTACTTTCATCAAATCACAATTCACTAATGTTTCTGGCATAGAGCTTTTATGCACTCCAGTACTCTCATGTGAAAGAAAAGGAAAACCATATGTTTTGATTCACCTTCAGTTCTCTCTGCCATGTGATCTTGCATTCTAGTGACAAAATGCTTTTAATGAACAGAATGTGTTGAAATATATTTCCAAAAATGCATAAAAAGTAAAATACTAAACTTGAATTAAGACTAAAGTTTTGTACTAATAAAATAACTACAGTTCAACGTAAGTTAGTGAATTTTCTTTTATTCCAAAATCTGTTTTTCCATAAAGATACTTAAGGATCTAAGAACTGATTTTGCTTTCTTGTTACGCAAGTTTGAAATGAGATCAAATGAAAAAAATCCCACACTTTGAGGATGTCAGAAACTTGTTTTAAATGCTGATACACCAAGAGCTTAAGGGCAAGTACTTTATTAGAAAGCCTAGAAAAAATATTCTTGTTTCAATTAATAAAATATTATCTTTTCAAAGTCCTAACTGCTTTTTTGCAGGTAGTAGGTGAGCTTACCCCCAACTTCGTTTTTCTCTTCTTTATCAGAAAGTTGAAAAACAGATGTTAGACTTTATCAAAGACATAGATTTGTAGCTCCTACAGGCTTCTGAAGTAGCAGATAAAATGAGACTATATCCTTAAGTTCTAATGCCACAGAAATCAGCATCTATATACTGTACCAAGAAAAATATCAGTCTGCCTTTCTTGAGTAATAGATACATTTCTGTAAGAGAGTTGCAGTTAAATCTCTGGCTAATCTGTATGTTTAAAAAAATAAAACACCACCAGGATTATTTAATATTTATCAGATTGCACCAATACAGTAGAAAATTGATTTGCTATTGGCTGCCCATCTTGATGGCTTTTCGTTTATGCTATTTCTAGTCTCAGAATTTGAAAGAATTTGCTATTAATAAATCATAGCCATCTTAAAACTGTTGTTTGAACTTGGTTGGAGGGGGTTTTAGTTGTTTTGTTTTTTTTTTTGGGGGGGGGTTATGTTAGCTGGTTTGGTTTGGTTTTCAAGTTAAATGACACAGTGAGCAAAATAATATATAATTACCTATATAATTTTAGTCTTTAAAAGCACTGTTTCTGACTGCTTCTTTGCAACCTCTCTGCCACTTCTCTGCTTCTTCTGCAACACAATTTTCATTCCACTGCACAATCAAATATTTTACCCCAAAAAAAGTGTTGAGCTGCAGAATGTACCCCAAACCTGTCTGCAGTTTGACACCTCTAAGTGCAGACTGATTTGCCAGACAGGAAAATACTTAATAAAATTATCGCTTGAAGTTTTCTTTGTTTCTGAAACATAAAAACCTTCAGAAGACTTGGGGGACACATTTTAAAATGTTTACTAATGACAGTGGTTTTATAAAGGACTTTATTGATACTATAATGTGTTATTAAACTCATAACAACAAGGATGTCCAAATACATAAGAAATAATCAAACTCTTACTGAAACTTGATGAGTTCTGTAGCCTTTTCTCAATAGGTCCAGCAGCAGCTGTACCATTATTGATTGCTGCACTAAGTAGTTTTTACATGTTTGGTGTCAGCATTGCAGACGTCATAATTTATGAATAGGCATTTTCCTTTGTCTCCCTTTATACCTGTTTGGATTTTTGTAGCAGGGAAACTGAATAACTAAAAAATGTTTGTTTCATGTCACTCAAAAATTGGTTCTGAAAGAATCCAGATTTTATGTTTATTTGTGCCAGAGCATCTTGTAGGCTTATATAACTCACAGAATTTTTTGCCTTTTATTTTTTTGCCTGGATTCTTCATTTCCACTTGTTTTTTTCTTCAAGGTACAAATGAAGAGCGTCCCACAGAGACCCGGCCAGAGTAATGACACTTAAACCAATATGGCTAGATGTCATCCTCCCTTTATTGTCTAATTTTTTCATGTTTTATAATTTTATCACCTTACATAATAAAATAGCTATTTAACATTAATTGGTTAACATAATATAATTACATATACAAGTAATTTTTCATTGGCTGTTATACAACCAACGTCTGCTCAGGTTATAGTATGTGACAGTTTTTCACATACTACTCAGCGTCCAGCATTGACTATTGTGTTTGTACAAAGCTTATTGTCTTTTCAAGGATGTCCTAAATACTTTTAAGTAACTAAAATAATTCTGTAATCTGCAGGCCAGGGTTGTCCAGTTCCTGCAAAGGAATAGCATCAAGGATAGCATGCCCCTGTTCCACGAGAAATTCCTCTACACACAAATAATCATCTAAATAATTTTTACTTCTAGCCAAATCAGATATTATTACAATCAGTATAGTATAATGTTTTTCTTTCTGTACTGTAGCAAAATTTCACTGTTGCATTAGATGAATTAGAAATTAGAAATGCATTAGATGCATTAGAAATTTCCTGCATGTCTGGAAATTTCTCTGTGCATTTTCTCCCTGAATGGGAGAAGACCTTGTTTTCAGTTTAATTAGAATAGATTAATAAATAGCACTGAAATTTTTAGTGACAGATGAAGCAAAATATGTTGATTAGAAGTTTACTTTATTTTTATTTAGATGAAGGCAGGATAACAAATCTCTTATTTCTACCAGAATATATTTACTTTATTCTATGCCAGTCAATGATGAGTTTTCAGAACTGTTTGTGATCAGTGCTATCAGAAACCCTGGGAATTATTGGAGTGCAGTAAAAAATGTAATGCTTGACATGCAGTTGAGATATTCTCAAGAAGTTACTAAACTGTAAAATAAATTCTTTTTGCAGTACCATGATTATTGAACCAGTATTTCTTGGTATGAAAGCCTGTTGTCAAAGTTTTATGTATATCCTCAGCAAAAAGAATAGACTGATTTCCAGAGTCATCCGCAGACCTTTTCACTTATTTTTTTCAAGGTAATTAACAGTATTTAAGCATGTGAATTCTCCTGAGTTCCATTTTCCTTCAAGTCAGTATGAAATATCCATATCCTTCAATTTCTTGCTGAAAAATGGCTACCTTTTTAGATTCTCTGAATGGATTTAATTATATATGGATGGGTGCCTAGATTGGATATCTGACCTACATTTGCTTATCATGGATGTATTTCAGTTGATTATGATAACTATATGTGGAATCCTCTGAGTCCTTCCACCTCAGGGAAATCCCCAGGGCATTGCCTTGGAAGAATTTACCATAGAGTTTTCCCCACCTAGGTGGACAGAAAAGAGTTTCCCATGGAGTCTTTCACAACACCATGAATCACTCCAGCTCCTTTTCCCATACATTTCAAATTCTAGTGGTTTCTCCTTTCCCTGTTTTCTCATTGGTTGTGGTACCTCTGGTGGCCGGCCCCATGGCAGGCACATGCTTCTCTCTTTCAAGATTTTTCATAGAGGAGCCCAGAGGAAAGAAAGAGAAAACAATTTCTATTTCTGCTCCTTGCTTTTCCTATGTAGAATGTGTTTGGAGAATTATTTACCTAGGGTGATTGCTTGATTGGATTCTGGTGAGGATTGTTTGAGCCTGATGGCCAATCCCACCCGTGTCTGGACTCTCGAGAGAGGGTCATAAGTTGTAAGTGAGTTAGATATGGTAGTTAGAAAAAGTAGGTTTGTAGTTTTAGTATCTCCTTTAAATAGTATATTAATGTATTATAGTATAGTTACAATAAAGAAATCATTCAGCCTTCTGAACTGGAGTCAGACATCATTTCTTCCCACTGGGTTCACCTGCATTTGCAATAAGGCCCTGTCTTCCCTGTAGGCCAATGCCCTTTGCCCTGGCCTTTGTACTGCCCCCATGCCATCCCATACTTAACATTGTGTACACCACATGGTCTTTGTCCCTGATCCCTTCAACATGCTTTAGAATAAACTTCATTGGAATACATCATACAAAGATCCTTCTTGTCTTTCCTCCACTGAGCTATCTGTGGCATGTGTGTGAGCATGGACTTGAAATGGCTGCTCTCATGGCCCTACTCTGAGCAGCTTCTGAAGGAAGACACTTCAAAGAAGGTTGCAGCATTTCTACCATCCTGTCATGGTGATATTAGAGATAATCTTATTCAGATAGTGTCATATACTTTTGAAAGGTTTGCTTCCTTTCATTGTATGTTGTGCAACACAACTGAAAATAAAATCATTTATTCATGCAAGGCCTTCACATTGCTGGACATGTTTACAAGTGCTCAGTGGCAGGAGAATTTGAGAACTGGACAGATGTTATACTAAAAGTGGATTGTTGATCAATAATCAAATTTAATGTATGCTTTTTGGGGTGATTCTTCCAAATTAAAAAATTTCTCACTTTAGAGTTCAGTTACCCAAGGGGCAGATAATCCATTTCCATTGTGATGATTTCAATTTCTTTTGTATCAATTTTTCTGCTTTCTCCAGTTATTAAATAAATGGATGGTTTTCATACAATCACTTACAATACCCAATTACACAACTGCTCCAAATAATTGTCATTTGTTGTGAGGACACTTATGAAAACAAGGTCTATAAATGAACTGTACAAAATAACTAAGAAACTGATTCCTCAGCTGTCCTCCTTCAGTTATATCGTGAGTAGTGAGGATAGTGCTGGTTGCTTACCATAACACTTGTAAAGCAAAATTTGTGAAGCTCTAAGACTGCAATACTCATGTTAGGGATAACTTATCTTTAGGGCTGCTTTGTAAAACCTAGCTATCTTCTTGGATCTGAAAAGCATCATTAAAGTCAACTTGAAAAAGTAATCTGTTGCTTATGACTGCTTATTCTCTCTCAGAAATAATGGATCACTGACTACTTTTAGATTAGTTTTGAGTCATGCACTCTTTGAAATACAACAGCAGAACCAGTGCTTCTTGTTTTGATTTACAGCAGCCTCCAGCCTTTAGAGAGAGATTGGTGGTCCTTCTTGAACTAGTCTCTGTTGCTTAGCCTTGGCACAATTCCCAATCTGCAAGCTGCACTGTCACTGTGTAGATAAGATCTTCCAGAAGGTGTTAAAGGAATTAAATGCCCTTTTCCTCCTTACATTGAATTACACAGAGTTTTAAGTGCCTTATTTTTCTTTAGATAAATTGATGTCAATACTAAGTTTTGTAACACTCTTTTGCATCCTTAAGATAAACATGAATGTGGCGTTCACTCCAGAACATAGAATCTAATCTTTACCCCAGCTAGCATTTAGTTCTCAAACTTCCAGTATGACAGTCTTCCCTGTCCTTAGATTTTCAGTGTCAGTGTTTCCTAGCTCAGGTTTATTATTCTTATTCTTAGAGAGTCAGAGCAGCCTAGCTGAGGACTGACTTACCTCAAACATTCCTCTTGTCTCATAGTTGGCTAAAAAAACTTTCTGAACTTGCTGAAATTTAGCATCTTGACTATGACTTATCAACTAACAGCACATGGAAGATCCCAGATAGGCACTATACTGAACAAATGAACCATGACTCTTCCTTTATTTTCCTATTGCCTGTTTTCATGGGTCAGACGTTCTGTGTCTAACCAGGATCTGATATGACAATTACGTAAGATTTCTTTTCAAAGTCCATCATCCTTTTGTCCATAACCAGAGACTATTGCTTGCGTCATACATATGATCCACACCAGAATTTAAAATCATATATTATCTTCTAAACTCGTAAGAAGAGAGCCCACTCATCTTCCAGCTGAAAACCCATGGGCTGGTTCGCCGTGCAGTTACTAGGTTGGCAAGGCTCGGTTTGGGACAGGACTGAATTATACACTTAGCACACAGGCAACTGACATCTTGGAACGACTTGCGGACACTGACTCGGAGATTATGGTAAGGAAAACTTTTAAATATGGGAGAAAAGAACAATAAGGTGTGGGGGGGGGACCTCAAGGGAAAAATTTTAAGCCGGGAAAGGGTAAACACCTGAAAGCAGGAAAAGGTAAACATTCAAAAACAAGAAAGGGGGACAAAGACTAATTCCCTGAGATTCCAAGGGAAAGCCCCTTGGGGGTGAATGTTAGAAAAGGCTGCACAGTCCTGTGCAAGTTGGGCGCAGCCACAGGTAGCGCGGCTCTGCTGTTTCTAGAACCCACGCAGCAGTGGCAGAGGCGGTGGTGCCCGCTCGGAGGGAGCGGGGGTGGGGCTCTGCCTGCCCCTCCCCTTTGCAGCGGTGCAGAGTGGCTTTGGTTTCCCCGCAGTGCGAGCGGGAGGCGGAGGGGGCTCCTACCTATCCCGTAAGTACTGTTGGAGGGGAGGGGGCTCCCGCCTACCCCGTTAGTGTGGCGGGCAGTGGCAGCGGTTCCTGATAGCGGCAGGGGATGCGAGCAGCGGGAGAGCCGCGTCTCGGGCTTTCCTGCCACATGCAGGCAGCGCTGGTCCCTGCTCGGCTATGTGGCGTGGGGGCGTCCCTGTTCCTGTGGGTGGCAGTTTTGAAAGCAGCACAAGATGCTGCTACTACTCTGCAGGGCTGAAATCTAAGTGCTTTCACTTCTCAAACGTGGTTTTTGGAAATCGGTAGCGAATTTGTTTTGGTTTTGGTCAGTATAAGGTTGTGCTGTGCAATTTACTTCTAAAATGGGGGGCGGTGCCAAAGGTGACAATGAGGAGCTGGATTATGCTAGGCTATGGGAATATGCCAGCATGTGGGTGTTCCCTGTTAAGACCACTGGCTCCAAGGTAAATACAGGGAAAGCTTGGGAACCCCTGGGAAACCTTCCACCCCCAATACCAAGTTTCTCCATCACAAGGATAGGTCTCG
Organism: Chloebia gouldiae; assembly: GCA_003676055.1. NCBI lineage: Eukaryota > Metazoa > Chordata > Aves > Passeriformes > Passeridae > Chloebia > Chloebia gouldiae. Next base: position 2,732,424 of record QUSF01000055.1, read on the forward strand.
GCAACCCCACCAACAGCACCTCCGTATCAGTCTGCATCGCCACCTAATGCACAAATATCAGCTGCAGACATGCCGAGATCTTCTCAACACCCCCCCCCCCCCCCCCCCAACATGGGGACACACACACACTTCTCCTTGGAGAAAACACATCTCCTGCCAGTAGAACTTGGTGTAAGATAAGGAGAGAAAATACGGAGGATAGCAATCATGAAAGGGACAGACCTAATCTCTACCCTTTAAGGGAAGTCCCAACCGCCCCCAGAGTCATCGGGTTTGTAAACATTCCCATCAGTATGGAGGATGTAAGGGCTTTTAAAAAGAAAATGTGGAATCGTTAAAAAAACAAACAAACAAACAAAAAAAAAAAACCAGGAGCAAGGCCAAACAACAGGAAAACCGAAGCCAGCTCAATAGCCCCTGGGGAAGCTAGGACCTACACAAAAGAAAGACAAAACAGATAAGTGCTCCTGGATGCTTTTACTGTAAATCTTTTTAGTTGATTCAGGAGTAGAGAGAACCACAGTCCAACAGCTGCCTCCTGGATGTATCACAGGTAAGAATTTTATGACTGTGATTGGGGAAAAAGGGGAATCCTTTCAGGTCCTTGTCCTAAAAGATGTAGAAATAGAATCTGATAATAAAATCTGTGTTGGGTAATTGTATTAGTAGAAGAAACTGAATACAATTTATTGTGAAGGGATTTAATGGTAATATTAGGAATAAGTGTAATTGCAAAGGACAAACAACTCATGGTAAGTTTATACAACCTAACTACTGAAGATGAAAAGAAGATTGATCCCAGGGTCTGGCACACCCCAGGGGAAGCTGGAAAATTAGACATTGAACATTTCACCCCATAAGGGTGAAACAATATCCCATCCCTCTAGAGGGAAGGAAGAGATTGAAACCAATAATCGAGGATTTAATAAAAAAGGGCACGTTAGAGCCTTGCATGTCAAGATATACTACACCTATCTTGGCAGTTCAAAAATTAGATGGTAATTATCGGTTGGTACAAGACTTAAGAGCAGTAAATCAAAGAACAAAAACCCTGTTTTCCACAGTCTCTAATCCATATATTTTGCTGAACAATGTGTCCCTGGATGACAAGTGGTATAGTGTGATCGACCTAAAAGATGCCTTCTGGACTTGTCCTCTAGCTGAGGAAAGCCGTGATTATTTTGCTTTCCAATGGGAGGACCTGGACACACAGAGAAAACATCAACTTGTTACATTCCATTCAGGCCATGTTTTGCCCCTTCCCCGAGACCCTGTGACATCATATCTGATATCCCTGAAACCCTCCTTCATGCCCCAACAGGGTTGGCGGAGAGCCAATATACCCTCCCTGTGAAGACACTAGATAAACCCCTGACTTTTCCTGTTCGTCCTCTTACCCCGGTGCTCTTATCCCAGTGCTCTTACCCCGGCGCTCTTCCCCCTCGGCCATGGAATAAAGAGCTGTACCCTCCGCCATTCGGGGTAAGGCCTCTTTTCATTTTTCCCCTCTCCTAATGTTTCCCCTCTCTCAAGGCTCGTATTTCTGGGCTAGTATGATAATTTAGGAGCTGAGAGAGAGGGTGAAACCACACCAACTAAGATGGACATCCCTCCCTCAAGGGTTTGCAGACTCACCCAATCTTTTTGGTCAGGCCCTTGAAAAAGTGCTTAGCAAATTTGTGCCAGTCCCTGGGACCAAATTATTGCAATATGTAGATGACTTATTGATAGCTGGCTCTAAGGAGGAAGAAGTGAGGACTGGAACTAGAGCTTTATTGAACTTCCTGGGAAGAAAGGAGTCTGCTAAATACACAGGGAAAGGGACTGATTCATGAAGAAATATTAAAAGCCATCAGGGGGCCAGAGGCAATTGCTGTAGTCCATGTAAAAGGACACCAGGCTGGGATGCAGTTCAGAACTCGGGGAAACAATTTAGCTGACAAAGAGATGAAAAGCGCAGCCTTGTTAAAGGTAAGTATCCCAGAAGTTGAAAAGAGAGGATACCCAAGAACTCCCCTCTCTGCCTTCCAAAAAGGAGGTGAAAGATTATCAGAGGATTCGGGCACGTCTGGAAGAAGGTAAGTGGAAGTTGTCAGACAGGAGGGAATTATTGTCAAAGGAATATACTAAGAAAATTCTAAGGAGACTGCATCAACACTGGGGAGCCCAAGCTCTAACAGAGCAATTCCTGAGATTCTTTGGCTGCAAAGGTATATATGAATTGGCTAAACAAGAGGTACAGGGGTGCATAATTTGCAAGCAAATAGATAGGGCAAACTCCTGAAAACTAACAATGGGGAATTGCTCAGCAGCTTAACAACCTATTAAAAGAATCCAGGTAGATTTCACTAATCCACCTAAGGTTGGGAGAAACAAATTTTTATTACTCATAGTGGATAAACTAACCCACTGAATGGAAGCTTTCCCAAGCTCCAGGGCTACAGCCCAAACAGTATCAAGATTTTTATTGGAAGAAATCATACCTCGATACGGGTTAGCAAGCTGCATTAATTCGGACTAAGGAACACATTTTACTTCAAAAATTATCAAACAATTGGCAGATACCTTAGGTGTTCGGTGGGGCTATCACACCCCGTGGCACCCTCAGAGTTCCGGGCAAGTTGAGAGAATGAATCAAATGTTAAAAGCCCAATTAGCCAAATTGATGTTAGAAACAAAAATGCCATGAATAAAATGCATCTCGTTGGCCTTATTAAACATAAAAACTATGCCTCATTCCGAAACAGGATTTTCACTTTTTGAAATGTTATATGGGATGCCTTATACCCATAGTATGCCTATAGGGCATCTGGGATTAGAGGATGGACAGATACAACCATACCTGATAACATTAAATAAGAATCTCAAGGAATTGCAAAAGCAGGGGGTGATCATGCAGCACAGCCCCCCCCCCGGCTTCTTGATATACAAGATACAGCAATACATAAAATACAGCCTGGGGACAGGGTACTCATAAAAGCATGGAAAGAGGCAACATTAGCACCTCATTAGGAGGGACCCTATATTGTCCTTTTAACTACAGATACTACTGTATGAACTGCAGAAAAAGGGTGGACACGTGCTGAGGGTAAAGAAAGTCGATCTTCAAGTCTGGGCACTGGAGTGGGAAAACAACCCCACCCCACCCCCGCCAAGTAAATGTCTATCTCAATCAAATGCTCTGTGCCAGAGTGTAACTGTTATCCCTTTGTACATTTCACTTGTGAATACTGTCATAAAGTTTGGGTTGCTCATTGTTTGGGAGGAATAAGACCAAGTGGATTGTGTGCAAAGTGCTTTGAACAGGAACAAGACCCGACTATTCGTTTTCTGGTATTAACCACAAGGCTGAGATTGTTACAATTGGATTCAATAATCTGATTTTGTTTATATCAAAACGGATAAAGGGGGAAGTTACCAGCAAAAGCAAAAATTATTACTGTTGAATGCCATAGGCTGCACAAGGTACCCTGCAGCACAGATCCTGTTAAACTACTGGGGCATTTTTAAGTGAAGGTATGCAGCTCGGCCTTGGCATGAAGCCACAGACAAAGATTCCTGCTGCCAAGAAGATGATTTACCCTGCCACTGGAGGCATCCCAGCAGGTGCTGGGAATGGCAGAGAAATCCTAGCAGTGGGAGTAATCCTGATGAGCCTGAGTCCAGCCTCGTGCCTCAGTAACCTTCCTAATCCTGAGACGGGGGGACCCGGTGGGAGGTACCAAGAAGGTCCAATACCCCTTACCCCATGGAACTGTAGTAAGGGTAAGCCTAATAAACCTTGTTTTAAAACAAACACTCAACAGGGGGCATACAAATTCAAAGGAAAAAACAAAAAAAATACCTTGAAAATGGACAGTCAACACATAAATTGCACAGAAGGATCACGGGAGAAATCTCAATTCCAGCTTGTAACAAATGTAATCGTACTGTATGGATTGGTGGGAAGCAGGACTCACTCTTTGTTGCTTATTTTCAAGCTAATTCACTGTGTTATAACCCGAATAAATTAGGTATGTATGTAATGGGGAAAAAAAACCTACTGGATGGGTGCTGATAAATGAGTAACTGGAACAAAATAAAGGGAAGGGAACAGACCCACAAATTTTACCATGAAATCCCAGCTGAAGACTAGAATGTGGGGAATTAGAAATAAATATATATATATAAACTGGTTTCTTTATATACACACTCTGTAGCTTTATATGAAATAAAAATTAGGACGCGAATTAATGGGTTAATATAAAAGGTGGGGGGTTTTTATGTGTAGTAGATATAATTCGCGCCATTTCTATTATGATATATGTGATATTGAGTATTTGTTGGAGTGTACACGTTTGTATTAGGACTCCCCCTCACCCTCACAGGTGAAACCTGTTGTATGTTGAAACCCAATTTACACGTAAAAGGATGTGGCTCGGCCAGGGGATGGGCCATGTCTGGAGAGACATGGGGACTCCAGGTGCTGATCATTGCGTGAACGACCCGAGGTGGAAATCATGGCAGATACATGTGAATGCAGCGTTCCCATAAATTTCATCAAGGGATTCAACAACTCCGGACACTGAATTGCTCTTCCTCATCACCGAAGAAAGAAAATCTCATTAACCTATGGACTCTGAATGGAAGAAAGACTGATGCTGAAACCTTGGCCTCAGGCAGAATTTTTCCTATAAAAACCGCTTGTGCCAGGATGGAGGTGTGTGGGCAGAGAGGAAAACCTCTGCTGAGGCTGACTGTTACACACCCAGTGCCAACCCTGGGCTTGGCACTGTTCTTTCCTTGTGGCTGGCTAGGTAGAATTTGATTGCAAAATAAATATTTTATTTTTTCATTTCTATTTGGCTGGAAGAATTTTCATTTATAACACACCTTAAACATCTGTCTCTCTTTTTTAATGTGAATGCAACCAGGCAACCTTCACATTGCTGACCTGCTTCCTATTGGTATTGACACAGATCCTACTTGAGTCATAATGAAGATAAATGATTTATATATTTCTGGGCAGCTAATGAATTCTTCAAGATGACAAAAGGCTTAGACCTTTTTAGACCTCATGGGAAGCTTCAGGAAAATTTCCCCATGCATTTGATAGTACCAGGATAAAATTTAAATATCTTGAGGAATTCTTTAGTTTGCTTAATACGGTCAGAAAAACATACCAATAAAACTAGGGGTGAAAAGAATCAGGACTGTTAAAATATAGAGTTACTGGGAAAGATTAAAAAGCCCAGTTTCTAATCAGGTTTCCTTCCTGGAGGGAAAAACAGAAAGTAGCTATGATGAGAACAGAAGGAAGAGGAAAGGAAACCATATCCCAGTATTCCAATAATTATTTTAATTTCAACATACTGTATTGTACACCTTTGCATCGCTGTAGTTTGCAGAAGCTACTTATTAAAAAAAAAAAAAGCCTGTAGCCAAAAGGGTTCTCCGATTTTGACAGTTTTGCAGAGCTCTATCAGCTTTAGTGCATCTGGGCCTGTTTATATTGTAAAGCATTTGCAGTAAGACTGGTGCATTGAGTCCCTCCAAGACAGCACAGCACAGACTTCAGCTTCAGGATCTGGCATGAGCACACAATTACTAATGCTCAACTTTCAGCAATTAAAGCCACACTCCTGTGTCCAGCAAGTACCATGATGTACCCTGCTGGTTTCCATTATAATTTAGTGTTAATTAGCAGCCTTATCCTTCAGCTGTCTTCTTCAGAAGCTAGAAGCAGGATAGGTGAATATCAATTTAGCCTTTTTTTTTCTCCCCTGGTTAGCAAAAATGTAGGGCTTTACTGCAAACTCTGAGTGAATATTCATCATCTTTGTTTTGGAGCTTTCATTTATCTTCAGGTACAAAAAGCCCTGTATCAGTTCCAATACTGTTATAAATTTTATGGCTGCCCAAATTTGTAATTTTCTCAATTGCTTTTAGTTTGGCTGGTTTTTTGGGTTTTCTTGAGAGAAGTGAAACCAAGTATATTGTTTAACTGTCCAAACATTTAGCTTCAATCTGCTGTGAGACAGTGCTACAAAATTTCTTTGTTGTGCTTGACCTGAGCTGCCTGAGAAGAGCTTCCCCACCTGGGGCAGGAACATCAAGTATCAGGCTGCAGCTGGGGCAGGAACCTCAAGTTTCTTGAATTGTTCAAACTGTGATACTTTTCACTAAAAAGTGCTTTATCAGCGTCTCCCAGCTCTCTTAAAATACTCGGTTCTTTTAGTGCCTGAGGATTTGGCAGCAGCTTCCCTCACTAATGCAGGGCATGTGCTCAGCTCCCAAGGGAGCAGCCGCAGAAGCTGCTCTGGAAGCGTAACAGCCATAAGGGGACAAGAAACTTTGGCCAAGGCCATAGAAACACGACAGACTGCTAATAAGCAAGAAGAATGTTTAGACAAGGTTAAGACCTGAAATGTCTCAGCAACCAGGAAATGAAGAGCCTTTCCTGATTAGTTTGCAAAAGGAACCTGAGCTCTTCCCCGCTCCCAACGTGCAGCCTTGGGTGCAACTGGAATCCCTGGGGCATGGAGTTCCTGTTGTCCGAAATACTGCTGCACTCCCTGAGCTGGGCAACCTAGGCTGTACTTGGAAGCCATGCTAATGATGAAACCGTACACGGAAGTTTAAGGAGTTTCAACAAGCTTTACTTTAATCCCATGCAAATTCCACAAAGATTTAAATCGAATGCATTCTATTTGACAATTACATGCAGAAATCAAGCTTTGTTGCAAGTGATTGTAATGGAGGTATTTCCCAGCTGCTGTTAGGAATTAGATTTGCTGCACCTGATTTAGATTGTAATTCTATTTTTTAAAATAATTAGGGTAGTTTTCTGCATTTGGTGAGAGATGCTTAAGTTATACCAACATCTTTAGTTACATGTCTTATAGATTGGTCAGGCTCCAGAAGTGAATACCCACTGAATGCAGAGGTAGCCAAGATGAAGATCTCTGATTAGATATGAGCTTTTAAACATCTAAAGTCAGATAACCATTCTTAGGGACAGGCATTGCTGATGTGTCTTAAAATGCCAGTTGTAGATAATATTGCTCTTCTGGAACACCTTTTCCTGCTTATTCAGCTGAAGGAACCCAAATGGCTGGAATAGCCTTTTAAAAGATCCGTGGAATGTCCTTAATTTCTATGTAAGCATAGAAGAGAAAAGCTGCTCACAAATGATAGGTAAGGAAAGAGTTTAAATTTTTTTTTTTTATAATCACTGTGACTGGTTAGATTTTAGAATAACTCTGAAGCTGTAGATCCAAATGTGTTTACAGAAATGAACTTCAGGTGATTATTTATTCCTATGTTGAAAGTGTTACATATCACACTCTATACTGTTATTCTGTTCCCAGAATTTTCAGGGATGGAATGAACTGCAAAGAACATATCTCCAAGTAGTGTGCTGGTGAAAAAGGGGACATGGTGTATTGCTGTTAGAAGAGAGAGTTCATTTAAATATTATTCTGAAGTGCAGTTGTTCTTTAAAGCTTCTAACTGCTCATTGAAGCCCAGGAGTGACAGCTTTCTACAGGTTTATATGAGGAGATGAGTGTGCACTCATCTTCAAGGGAGGTCTTGCCAAGTACTTTGGCTGACACAAGAGCTTGCTGATGGGGCAGTGGTACCTGAGTGTCTATACAGAGTTCACTTCAAATATGGTTTTAATCAGCAATTGCCATTTAAATAATATAGAACATCTACTGTGTCAGGGATGTAAAATAACTCAAAATTCAAAGCATTTCCCCCTCCTGTAATAGTGAAATTAAAATGTACTTTTATAAGCTAAGTGAATTCTAAAAAGCGTTTTGATGTAGATGTGTGTAGCAGTTTGTGAACTGATTTTCAAAGTACATATTAGATTTTCTGAGTGGATGTTTTAAGTGGGCAGATGAATGCAGTTCAGTACTTACAGTCAATGCAGGCCACTAAAAGTAAGGAACATACCATGGAAAGGAAAGGTGACTTTTATGCCTTTAAAATACAGGTTTAGAAATGGATTGCAACAAGCAGTCAACATGTCAATATGATGCATCATGCTGAAGTATGACCCATGCCTTCTAGAACAAAGCTTGCAAGGAGCTAGAACAGAACAACTTCATGCAATTTAAACTTTGCTTGTAACAACACATTATTACATGCTCTGTTGGTGTAGAAAATGGCATTTTCCTTTGAGCTGTGTTACTTTTAGAACTATTTGAATAATGGTACACTTATACATCCCAATCAAATTATTAGAATAAGTCCACACTTTTGAAACAAAGCTGACTTGTTTAAACATGTTTAGTTGTGATTGAATTTTATTCTTCTATTTAATGAACACTGTTCAGTCATAGTGTTCAATTGCTAAATTAATTAGCATGTCTGCAATTCTAATTGTGCATATGTCAATCAAAATCAAAGGAAAAATTGACAAAGAATTTGCCTGGCAAACAAAATAGGCCTATTATAGGAAGTGAAAGTAAATGAAAAATTAAATTAAGCATATTTATCTACAGTAAGCAGGAGTTATTTTTCTATTTTTAAATCTCTTTTTTAATTAATTATTTGAAGAAATCATTTTTCCATAATTTAAAAAATATATTATATAAAACTTTTATACGTATTTTGACTGCCAGTCTGTGACAACATGTGCACCATTCCACATCATCTATGTATTAATTTCTGCTACAGCAGGGACACTATTCTATTGAAGGGTAAAATTCTAGCATCAAAGGGATGAGCTTAATTCTTAAGTATTACATAACAGTATTAACTTATGTATATTTTGGGGTAGCGAAAGGAAGGCGTTATCTCAGTTTTTCTCATAAATTACTTAATGAGCATTTTTATCAGAGTCATCTGAATGTTTTTCAAATCTTTTTTTCCTAATTTGATTTCCATTTCATGTAATAAAAAAAACTTATTTGAGTCCTTTATAAATATACTTCTGTGAGTTCAAAAAGTAACACTCAGATAGTCTGTTACTTTGTTCAAGCTGAAATTTTTTCCTCTGTAAATAATTGCATAGAAGACAAGCAAGATAGTTTGGTTTGAAGGATTTACAAAATAATAGTACAAATAAAAATTCCTGGCATTTTGCAAAACAGCTTAAGTAATTTACCTTTATCAGACTTGGCTACTAAAAGCAAGTAGTAAAGGAGGCAATAACATGATTGTACTGAGCAACACTAGCTGCAAGAGAGACAAAGGGAGAGTTGTGGAGATGATATAATGCCACTGAAGCAGCTGAGTGACTGACACTGTCAGTTGTGGTGCCCTATGTCCTTCATATATCCCTGTTTGAAACAGAGCCATTACAACGTAAATTAGAGTATTCCATTAAATGCTCCGTGTACCCTTTATAATGTCATTGGCAATAACCCATACAATTTATATACCACATATGGTTTAATATGCCATTTCATCCTAATGAGACTTTACACTACAAAAGTGCTCTAAAGTAAATCAAGATTACAAATAGAGAAGATTGAAATAAAGAATCAGAGAGTATGATGATCACTTTGTGAAAAATAATTGCTCAGTCTGTTCACTGAACCAGGCGCTAGAAATCGAGATGTTGTATGCTTTCAAAGATAAGAATTTGCTTAGTCTGTTTTCAAGGACGTAGTACTCGTTAAAAAACTGTAGTTAGAGGATGTTCTGTACTTAGATAAAGAAGCACTTGAGATGTTTCGAATAACAAAGCCTGAGTTCCAGGAAACCTGCCAGACGGAGAGGGGCCGGGCGAAGGGCAAATAAAAAAAGACCACAAATCAAGGAAAAAAAAAAACCACCAGAAGGCAAGGAGAGACCCCCTGGAGACAAAAGGAATCCTGCGCGCTAAAACCTGGGAAAGCCCTGCCTACGAATGGAGCATGCGCAATACAACCTGAGGAAACCACGCCGACAGGAGGGAAAAACAATGTAAATGGGGACTGAAACAAGGGACACGCGCGCCGTATAGAGAAAGCTAAGGCTTCTCTGGCCGCCCAGCGCTGCATTTTGCCCGTACGCTTGCTTGTGGAATATAATAAAATTTCTATCATTTTAATGACACATAATTTACTTAATGTCATCATTTATAACAAATTGGTGCCGTGACTCAGATGGAGAAATAGCCCGGTGGTTCTGGGACCCTCGGGGGGCGCCCCGCCTCCCTTTTTCTGGCGGCCCGATCGCCCCAGGCTTCTTGGTCTCGCTCTACCGACGAACCTAAATTAAGCTGCAGGCAAAGGAGAACCGGTTACCCCTGTAAACTTTGTGCACGAAGATCCGGGCGAAGACGCAGGACGCGTGAGTATAGGCCGGTTACCCGCTCGGTTTGGGGTGGTTATCCCGGAGTGCTGTGTATGAGAGGTCTCATAGAGACCAAGTGAGTGTGGACTCTGTATTAGTGCGTTTTCCATTCCCCGCGAGGGGCTGGGCCACGAACAAGGGAACGTGTGTATGCGAGTGATTGAGTGCACTCCGGAAGATGGGACAGAAGAAAAGCAAGCCCTCTGGTCCCATGGATGGGGGGGACTCCTGTAAAGCTTCCCCAAATCCCTGAAGACAGTCCCTTAGGAGTAATGATAAAGAATTGGGATGCCTTTCCCTCTAGAGAGGGAAAGGACAAAGCTAAAATGATACATTATTGTATGGAAATTTGGGGAGGGCAACAAATTAGAGGAGATTACCTATATTGGCCTGTGTTTGGGTCTTTTGAAGACTGGATTTGTCAGGCTCTAAATATATATGTAAACTCTAAAGAGCCTTTCAATGTAGAGGAAAGTGAATATGCCTCCCTGTGGATTAAAGGGGAAACAAGGACCAAGTTGTTTTCCCTTAGTTCCAGGGATAAGAAAAAGAGAAATAAAAAGGAAGATGAATTACCCCAATATATCCCTTCCCCATATATCCCGCCACCACCGCCACCACCTGTCGATCAGAACATATACCCTCAGTTACCCGCGGATCCTACTGATCTCGAAGTGCCCACAGCCCCCTTCCCCCCCCCCCACCCCCGGATTCCGAGGGAGAGTTAACAGAGAGTAATGAGTTAGAGGAAAAGAATCGTATAGTGACAAGGAGTCAGACTAGGAAAAAAGGTCAGGAGCTGGGAATGTTTCCCCTTAGGGAACATGGGGTGGGTCTGATACCAAATCCACAAGCGGGGCAAGCTGGTCAACCAGCACAAATAATGGGAGTAAGGTATGTGTCTATACCATTGAATTCAGGGGACGTAAGGGAGTTTAAGAAGGAAATGTGACACCTGTTGGAAGATCCCCTGGGAGTGGCAGAAAGACTGGATCAATTTCTAGGGCCAAATACTTATACATGGGAGGAATTGCAATCCATTTTGGGAATTTTATTCACAGCAGAAGAGAGGAGAATGATAAGAGAAATGGGGATGAGAATCTGGGATGATGAACACCAGCAGGGACTGCTAGCAGATATTAAATGGCCCCTGCAGAATCCCCAGTGGAATAATCAGGATCCGCAACATAGAACCCATATGGATGATTTGCGGAAAATAATAATACAAGGCATTAAGAGAGCGGTCCCAAGGGGTCAAAATGCAAAAAGGCTTTTAAATTGCAGCAAAAAAAGGATGAGGATCCCACGGAATGGTTGGAGAGGCTGAGAAAGGCTTTTCAGTTGTATTCAGGAGTAGACCCTGACACTCCAGAAGGAGAAGCATTGTTAAAAATGCAATTTGTGGTAAATTCATGGGCAGATATAAGAAGGAAATTGGAAAAATTAGACGGATGGCAGACCCGGGGGTTGGAGGAACTTTTGCGAGAGGCACAGAAGGTTTATGTTAGGAGAGAAGATGAGGGTTACAAGAGACAGGCAAGGATTATGGCTGCGGCAGTACGAGAGGGACCTAACTTTAATCCTCAGGGAAAAAGGACCAGACAAGGAGAAGGCCAGAAATATGTTCCCGGGGAAAAGAAAAGGGAGAGGAATCGTGAGGAAATCACATGCTTTTACTGTGGAAAGAAGGGTCACATGAAGAGAGAATGCAGGCAACAGATAGCGGATGAGAAAATGTTTAAGGAGGATTAGAGGTGTCAGGGGCTCCATTTGTTGGGGGCAAAACATCATAAGGAGCCCTTGATAAAAATTAAAGTAGGACCCCAACAACAAGAAGTAGAATTTTTAATTGTATCAATTTTAATTGATACAGGGGCAGAGCGATCTACTGTACAGAGCTTACCCCTGGGATGTCAAAAATCATCTGAAACTGTGTATGTAATAGGTGCAAAAGGGGAACCATTTGAGGTACCAGTAATTAAAGAAGTAATATTTGAAACAGATTCTAAATTTGGAATAGGCTCCTTGCTACTGGTACCGGAAGCAGAATATAATTTATTGGGGAGGGATTTAATAATAGAATTAGGCATTAATTTAGAAGTTGTGAATAAAGTATTGCAGATTAGACTCTGTCCTCTTAGGGTGGAAGATGAGATGAAAATTAACCCTGAAGTGTGGTATACTCCAGAAACAGTGGGGAAACTGCAAATAAAACCCTTCTCAGTCAAAATTAGTGACCCTGATAATCCAGTCAGAATAAGACAATATCCTATTCCTAGGGAAGGAAGAATGGGATTAAAACCAGAAATAGATCGGTTATTGAAGAGAGGACTTTTAGAACCCTGTATGTCCTCCTTCAACACCCCTATTTTGCCAGTAAAAAAATCAGATGGGTCATATAGATTAGTACATGATTTAAGGGAAATAAACAAGAGAACTTTGGCCAGGTTTCCTCTGGTAGCTAATCCGTATACTTTGCTGAGCCGCTTGGGACCGGAGAGTCAGTGGTATAGCGTGATTGATTTAAAAGATGCCTTTTGGGCTTGTCCTCTGGATGAAAAGTGTAGAGACTGTTTTGCCTTTGAATGGGAAGACCCGGAGACTCATCGGCGGCAGCAATTAAGGTGGACCGTATTGCCGCAGGGGTTTACTGAATCCCCTAATTTATTTGGGCAGGCTCTGGAACAAATTCTTCAAGAATATAAGGTAGATGAAGGAATAATCTTAATTCAATATGTAGATGATTTGTTGATTGCAGGAAAAGAAGAAGAGACTGTAAGAAAAGAAAGTATTAAATTGCTAAATTTTCTGAGTCTAAAAGGATTGAAAGTATCGAAATCTAAATTGCAGTTTGTTGAAAAGGAAGTAAAATATCTCGGACATTACTTAAGTGAAGAAGAAAAAAAAATAGATCCTGAAAGAGTAAGATGAATTCTCTCGATCCCACCCCCGAAAAATAAGCGACAAATACGCCAGTTGTTAGGATTAATTGGGTACTGTAGACAGTGGATAGAGAATTATAGTAATAAAGTTAAATTTTTGTATGACAAATTAAGTCAAGACGGCCTGATGAAATGGAGCTCCACAGATGATCAAAATTTAAAGGAATTACAGAAGGATTTAATAAATGCACATGTACTTAGTCTACCTGATTTAAAAAGACCATTTTATTTATTTGTTAATACAGAAGGAGGAACTGCTTATGGAGTACTAACACAAGAGTGGGCAGGTGAAAAGAAACCTGTTGCCTACCTTTCTAAATTATTAGACCCTGTAAGCAGGGGGTGGCCAACTTGCTTGCAAGCAATAGTGGCTGCTGCCCTTTTAGTGGAAGAAGCCCACAAAATAACTTTTAATGGAAAATTAAAGGTTTTATCCCCTCATAACATTAGAGGAATTCTACAGCAAAAAGCAGAAAAGTGGATTACTGATTCCAGACTTTAAAAATATGAAGGTATTTTAATAGATTCACCGAATCTGTTATTTGAGGTGGTCACATCACAAAACCCTGCTCAATTTTTATATGGAAAACCTTGTGATGAAAAATTAGCTCATGATTGTCTCCAAACTATTGAAAGCCAAACAAAGATCAGACCAGATCTGGAAGAAGAAGAATTAGAGCAAGGGGAACGGTTATTTGTAGATGGTTCCTCTTGAGTAATAGAAGGGAGGCGAAGATCAGGTTATGCCATTATAGGGGGAAGAAATTTAGAAGTAATTGAATCGGGACCACTGAATAACTCCTGGTCAGCACAGGCTTGTGAACTGTACGCAGTACTCAGAGCCTTGAGGTTACTAAAAAGGAAAGTTGGAACAATTTATACAGATTCCAAATATGCCTATGGGTTTGTACATACATTTGGGAAAATATGGGAAGAAAGGGGACTTATAAATTCACAGGGGAAGGATTTAGTGCATCAGGAGCTCATCGTTCAAGTTTTAGATGCCTTAAGGGGCCCTGCACGAATAGCTGTGGTGCATTTGAAAGGACATCAAAAGGGACTTGATTTTCGAAACAGGGGAAACAATTTAGCAGATCAGGAGGCCAGAAGGGCTGCTGCATTAACACCACAGAAAGAAAAGGAGGGAGGCCATGAGAATATTAAATCAGGAAGGCCCCCACAAGAAAAGTGGCAAGTATATAGTTTCACCATACAGGAGAAGGAAAAGTTGCACAAAATGGGAATTAAGGAGGAACCTGAAGGGCAGTGGAAGCTCCCAGATGGGAGAACTGTCTTACCAAAAGGCACAGCCCTGGAAATATTGCAGAGATTGCATGATCAGACCCACTGGGGAACTCAGGCATTAGTGGACCAGTTTGCTACTAATTATATGAGTATTGGCATTTATGATTTGGCTAAACAGGTAGTAAAAGGTTGTTTAATTTGCCAAAAGGTAAATAATAAACACCTTAGAAAAAAATCTATGGGGGGAAGGGAGTTAACCCATAGACCATTTGCAAAAATACAGATAGACTTTACTGAATTACCTAGAGTTGGGAGATATAAATATTTATTAGTAATTGTAGATCATCTCACTCATTTTGTAGAAGCCTATCCAACTACTAGGACCACTGCTCAAACAGTAGTCAAAATATTATTGGAAGAAATTATTCCTAGATATGGAATAATAGAAACAATAGACTCAGAGGGCCCCATTTTGTATCAAAAATAACAGAAGATGTTTTTAATGCTCTAGGAGTTAAATGGGAATATCATACCCCGTGGCATCCTCAAAGCTCTGGAAGAGTAGAGAGAATGAATGGGGAACTTAAGAGACAATTAACCAAATTGATGATAGAAACAAAACTGACATGGATTAAGTGCTTACCCCTAGCTTTATTATATATAAGAACTAGGCCCAGAGCAGACGTGGGAATTTCTTCTTTTGAAATGTTATATGGGATGCCTTATAATTTGGAAGAGCCAAAGGATCATCCTCGGTAAAAGGATCACAAATTAACCACTTATATTACTAGCTTAATGAAGTACCATAGTGAACTGTGGGAAAAAGGAATGATAGTGCAGAGACGCCCCTTAGACATAAAAATGCATAAAATACACCCAGGGGACTATGTACTAATAAAATCATGGAAAGCATCTTCACTAACTCCACGCTGGGAGGGCCCTTATCTTCTGTTGCTCACTACAGAAACTGCAGTCCGGATGGCAGAAAGAGGTTGGACGCATGCCAGCCGCATAAAGGGACCTGTCAGCAACAGTCTGTGGCAAGTAACTAGCCCTCCAGGAGACCTGAAAGTAAAACTTCAGAAGAATTAATGACCTCTTATCGAATTGAATATTCACCTAACCTTCATTATTTAGATGATGGACTAATTAGAAATACAGATGTCAGAGTAAAATGTATAAATCAAGATTGTAATTGTTATCCTTTTGTATGTTATATTTGTAAGGTGTGCAAGGAAGGGTGGTGGGCCCACTGCAGTAGAGGGATTCCCCCACGGGGAATCTGTAATCCCTGCTGGAAATTACGAGAAATTACAGATTGGATCCTGGCCTGTAAAGTTTCTAGTGGAGAACTTGAATTAGAATCTAAAGAGTGGTGGGAAATCTTTTCAAAGGGGGTTGAACCAAATTATTACTGCTACCACCCGAATGAACCGAACCCATTTGTAATAGAAATCATAAAGGGTCAGTGTAGAAAATATTTAAAAGAAGTCTGGTGTAAAGCACCAGAGGTGAAAGACCAAAATTGGCTCCCTTATCTTATGAGGCAAACTGCTAAAGGACATAAATTCCCTCCTGAAGAATATCCTTGCTGCCGAGAAGATGGTACCCCCCGTGGCTCAAAGCACCCGAGTCGACGGGCGAGGCAGAAGGGTAAACAACTGTGGAGGAAGGAGGAGTCCTCTAACTGCAATGTACAAGCAATGCTGGCAGAACTGCCTCAAAACTGGGAGTAGCAAAAACAAAAATAACCTCTGGACTCAAGATTCCCCTGTTAATAACCAAATAACGAGAAAAAAGGAACAAAAGAAAAATATAAATTGCAAGAGAACACCCCAGGCCTTGCACACCACTTCCTTATTAATTATAATTTTCTACTGTATTCCTTTTTGCACTGCTGAAATAACAACTCATGAGCCTTATAAGTGGACCTTAGTAAAGTTGGAAAATCAGAGAGTCATCCAAGAACAAACTACCCCAGGGAAGCCAAGTTTTAGGGCACATTTATCCTCTCTCATTTCTATTAATAGAAGACAAGCTGAATTAAAAGCATTTTATATGTGCCCTGCCTCCAATCCAGGAAAAAATTATTGTAATTATCCCAACCATTATTATTGTGCTTATTGGGGTTGCGAGACTATCGCTTCAGATTGGGTAGTTAATAATCAGGATAAATACTTGCAAGTTGGCTGGGGACCTTATGGGTGTAGAAAGCCTAAACATGGATACGATGGGACAGTCATGGGCAGTAGTGATTGCTACTACATTTATATCAACATCACGAAACCCGAGGATAGAGGGTGGCTGACAGGAAAGACTTGGGGAATCCGGTTTTGGGAGCCTGGCACAGACCGAGGAGGATTAATATGTATCAAGAAGGAAATCATGCCAAATGATCCCGAGCCTATAGGGCCAAACCAAATACTAACAAATGTAAACATGAGAACTAACTTAGTACCAACTCCTGCCATTACAAGTAATAGCACTATAAACCCTGAAAGAACCCCGCAGCCACCTATCAAAGCACCTGAAAGGAGTGCACTATGGAAAGTGATGCAGGCCAGTTAGAGGATCCTAAATAAAACCAATCCACAATTAACCCAAGATTGTTGGCTGTGCTATAGTATGAGACCACCATTCTATGAAGCTATAGGGGTTACCTGGGAACCAAAAGCAGTGAATGGGACGAACCCAGGACAATGCCTCTGGAAAGAGGGAAAAGAAAAGACCCCAGGACTCACTCTGCCACAAGTGACGGGTAAAGGGAGATGTATAGGAAAGGTCCCAATACAAAAATTACATCTTTGTGGAGTAATGAGTGTTTTAAATACCAAAGGAAAACCTGCAGATTGGCTGCTGCCAGCTGCCAATACCAAATGGATATGTGACAAATTTGGAATCACCCCATGCATTTCATTAAAGTTGTTTGACCAGAGCAACGATTATTGTATCCAGGTAACCATAGTACCTAGAATAACATATCACAAAAGTGATTATGTGTATGAACAACATACTGTGGCAGAACATCATTTAATAAAAAGAGAACCCCTTACTGCAATAACAATTGCAACCCTCCTTACAATCAGTGGGATAGGTGCCGGGACTGGGGTTGCCTCCCTAATTAATCAACAAAAAGAGTTTAAGGCACTCTGGATTTCAGTGGATGAAGATTTGAGTAAAATTGAACAAGCTATAGATGGGTTAGTAAAATCATTGAGATCTCTATCTGAAGTTGTCTTACAAAATAGGAGGGGACTAGACCTATTGTTATTACAGCAAGGGGGG
>QUSF01000055.1:2750567-2816792 GCA_003676055.1 Chloebia gouldiae
CGCTTGCTTGTGGAATATAATAAAATTTCTATCATTTTAATGACACAAAATTTACTTAATGTCATCATTTATAACAACTGGGTAGCCAGAAAACCTTACTGGAGAGATCGCATATGCTTTCTATTTTCCTGAGGACTGAAACTTCTGTATGCCTGCAAAATCCCAAGAGTTTGAAATGAGCTGCAGTGTGAAGTGAACATTTGCTAATGGACCCTGCTCTGATTGATTTGGGTCTGTACTGTCCCAAGCTGGGCTGCCGTCCCATCACTGCACCTCCCATGCAGCAGGACAGCTCTGGAGCAGTCCTGTTGTCACATGAGGATTTTGTAGGCACCCCTGTAGCAGCCTTGTGTGCACAAACTCCCTGTGCAGCCCTGTTCCACACAGCATTCACCAGGGATCATGTTTTCAGGATAATAAACTTCAGCAGTAATCTTGTCATGCAAAATCAAACACACAATTCTGTTAGTATGCATCACCCATTGTGGTGTCTATTATGCGGCTACAATGTCATTGTTCTTTACTCTCAAGAGGCTCCGAACAGATCTGCAAGGTCAGTGGTATTTAGGAATAATCTAACTGCACTTTTCTTTTGCTCTGTATTTGGAAAACATGACCCAGAGGTTGTCATAATTCCTATTATGGGTAATTGTAGCCTGATGTGTGATCAAAAAAAAGTATATAAGGAAATTATTAATAATTTTAAATGTTATAAATATTATTTAAACCACATTTACTTTATGGGAATATTGAGTGCATCCTGGCTGTTAAGACAGCCAAACTGAACATTCCCATAGGAATGCTCTCAGAATTCATAGAGGTGATTAGCTAAAGTCGGGGTCAGCTGTGAATCATGCTGGAGGTGTTCTTTGTTCTGTACAGAGGCCATTTTTCCTTTCTATACCACAAAGTCACTTTCGGTGGAGTGTACAAAATTGGTGAACTTGTGCTTCTGACAGTTGATATGGCAACCTAGTGTCCAGTCATTCTTTTTCTATGCAGCATCTTTTACCTCGTTTCAAAATGCACTTTTCCTTGCAATCCTAGTGAGTAAGTTGCCTAAAGAAAATGAGAACTAAGAAGTAGTCAAAGAGTACTTGCATAATAAATTTAAACTTTGGGTGTGTGCCATGTGGGTTTTGGTTGGGGGAAAAGAGGTTTGAAGTTAGAAGTCTGAAAATACAAGCATTTTAGTTTTAGGCCAAAGGTACTGCAATCAAATCAAAAGCTAAGATTTTAGCAGATGCTGTGAGGAGAACTGGTCTTTTATTATTGATTTATTTGAACCTGTGAATTTTAGTTGTCCTATAGAAAATGGACAGGAATACTCAAGTGTCTTACTCTCAAATCTGATTTGGTCTGTGTGGTACCAAGCTTGCACTTTCTGCAATAAAGGAATTTCACTTGAGCACAAGTACAAACTTGATAAAGAATACACTAAACTGAGGGAATTTTCTTCCTAATTAGTCAAAAAATAGCATGAGGAAAAATCACTTTATAGCCACCTACCTACTCTCCAGAAATCAAAAGTAAAAATCATATCAGTTCCTTTAAATTAATGACATCTAAAATATCACCATGGAACAACAGGCATACACAAGCTAGTGACAGTTCTTTTATCCTGCTTCTTTTAGAATAGCAGATATTATTAATGAAGTATTTTTCTCTTCAAAAGAACGTCTCCAGCATTTCTGTAATTCTTAATTCAATTTCAGTAACTTGCCATGCTGAAGTAACACCAAGTTTGGAACAGAAACCTTGCCAAAAATATTTGCTTCTTTGTTAAGAGCACATGGCTAATGGCCTTTAACATGGCTTTTAGAATTAATTTCTAAATACACCTGATAGTGCAGGTTGCCCCACAATGTAAAATGTGAATTGTCAGGATCTTTCAACAACATAAGTCGTTCACAATGGATCTTGGAAGCCACAGCTAAAGGAAGGAAAACTAGGTAATGAGCATACAGAATTTCAGTGAAAATTTATACAAATAAGATTGAATAAGTACTTAGAAACTGATAAACAACTATCTATCAATTATTAGGGGAACTGAAATTCCTCTTGACATAAAATAGGAATTCTATGTGTGCTTAGCAAGGCTACAGCTCTAGTAAGTAAATTCTGGTTTTGCCTAGGACTAAAGTTCAATTAATGCCAAACTTTTATTTGGTGACATAAAGACATTGGATTCTCAACTTTTTGAAGCACATGAACATTCAGTTTAATCCTCAGTTTAAAAGAGTATCATGCTAACCAATATAGCACATACATAAGTTATTTAGGAAAAAAAATTAATCTGCCTCCTTTTAAAAAGGATGAACCCAAATACAAAATCATCAGATACACAACTTGAATGTTGGAAAGTTCTGATCCAATTCTATAATTAGTGCTGCACAAAATGAAGAAGCCCTATTTCATACTTTATAAAAAGAAATGGGCTGGGTAAAGAAATCAAAATTACTAAATCAGCAAGGGATCCCATGGGCTATATTCTGTGTTTTTCTGCCACGTGGGCCTGTATTCGGTGCTTGGGTTAATGTACAGTACTGGAACTCCATTCCAAAAACAGTTGCTGAGATACTATTACTTCTGTATCTATTACTTTTGTTGGAACAAATATAGATGTAGATTGATTTGAATTTATGATGCGTATTACTATTTATTCCTCCTAATAGCAAAATAGTTATTTGCAATTAATAAGAGATGGCATTCATTCCTTCTGTGCTTTTATGACAGTAAAAAAAGTTTAAAAGGCGCTGGCTAGCCCATAAAGTTAGGCAAAACAAGCTGTCCTAATGAAATGTCATTATGAAGAAACTGAATTTTCTAGCTAAGTATATAACATCTGAACTGTGGTTCTGCTAATAGCAATGTTATTGGCAGTAGTTGCTTGTTAAGTTCCATGTGTATCCAGCCTGACCCACCAACTTATGCAATATCAGAACTTGGCAGGGTGACTATATGTCCACAACGCAGTAGGAATGAAAGACTGAGTCTCTATGGAAGCTTTACATTATGTTAATTGATGTTTTTATCATGAACTAACATTCATTCTATTATATTTTAGAAAATAAATAGTATTTACACATTGCAGCTCTGTAAATAGTAAGATAATCTTCCTTTATTTTCTAACAACTTAATTGTCAGACCTGAAAAAATAGTGCTGCTAAAGCTACACTTCTTGCTTGAAAGGCAGGTTATTTTCACTTGTGCCAAATCATTTAAGACTGGAAACCCTCGAACCCCCCAGCATCCCGGGAAAGGGAGTCATCAAAATTTGGGAATGTTTTCCCCCGTGGAAAAGAAAATCCACCAAAAGGGAAACCTTCCCCTACCCTTAGGGAAAAGGAAACCCACCCAAAAGGGACAGAAGAAAAAAAAACCCTCAGAACAACTTACCCCGTAAGCCGACCAGGGAAAGGCAGAACAGGGAAAAAAACCTCAGGTGGTGGAATGCCGATGGAAAGCCTGATTCCTATGGTGCATACAGGAGTTGCTGGACCTGCCCCCCAGGAGCGCTGCTCCTAAAA
Organism: Chloebia gouldiae; assembly: GCA_003676055.1. Taxonomy (NCBI): domain Eukaryota; kingdom Metazoa; phylum Chordata; class Aves; order Passeriformes; family Passeridae; genus Chloebia; species Chloebia gouldiae. The sequence continues at coordinate 2,754,098 of QUSF01000055.1, forward strand.
CAGAGCCTACTCCCACCGGAGGTAGCTTGACGGCCAGTGAAGATTTAAGTCCAGGGTCCCCAAGGACCTCAGGAATCTTCCACCCGTGGGGTCAGAAAGCCTTTCAGGCCCCGTGATGGGCACCAAACTGCCACGTCTCATCCCCATTCTGGAAGAGCAGATCTCTTGCCAGCCCCATGGCTAGCTCTCCACGGGGCAATAGGGCAGTGAGAGGCACTCTCTGCTGAACCCAGCAGGGCTTTAGGGAGTGCCTTCCTGGGTCCAAGGACATTGCTGATCTCACCGGCAGGGAAGGAGGCGACACTCTTCTGGGCATAACTCCAAGGTTTAATAAGACTCCAAGGAGAGGCCTGGAGCCCAACTGCCCCCGAACGAATCCAGCAGAAGATTGCGAGGTCATGGCCTCAAACAACCACTGATTTATGGAGGGTGGGGAAACCAGATCAGCCAGTGGGAGAAGACATGGGTATGGCTCTCCGAGGGAAGGCCAACCGGGGTATCCACTTAGGAGGGAGAAGGGGAGGGACACCAGGCCATTGTCCAGTCACCCAGTGACCCCAGCAGAAGCCTCCAGAAAAAGGGGAAGGATGAACAAGTCACCCGGGAAGGGTCAGGGGCATGAGTCAGGGTTTTTGGGATTGATGGACACGCAGGTACTGATGGAAAACCTGGGATGAACCAAAAGGGCACAGGGAGGCAACAGAGGGACAAACCATTTTGAACATACATACAGTGGAATCTAAAAACATAAGTCCACAGGAAACTTTTATTTCTTTGTAATTTATGTAATTCCAAATATAGCATTTAGACTGCTCTTGAGAAGATAGATCAGTCTCAGGAGAGCTACAAAGAATATTTGGGTCACAGAAGAAACATGCTGGAATTCTAATTATGGAAGATCACATTATTCTCCTCTGGACTCTGTCTAGAAGTAAAATCTTTTCATTATTTGGCTATCTCACTGGTATTCCTTCCCCACTGCAGTTTGGAGTAAACATTTTGGTGATTGCCACACCTGTCTCCTGGTGTTTCAAAGAGTGGGCCTCTGTGAGAAACACAGTGCAACAAGGGAGGGGCTCCTCTCCCAGAGCAGAGAGAAAAACCAGATGTGATGGAGGGGTGTTCCAGGAGGTGCATGACTGAGGTGTAGTTTCTTGTCTGGAAAAAAACATAGATTATATGGTAAGTATTGCCTTGAATTGTTAATTGAAATTAATAGACTTTCTCAATGATCTTACTATGTGATACCAGTAAGATTACATAAAATCCTTTGTTTCCAATTTTCTAAAACAAAAAGCCCAATACAGATTCTTCTCAATAGGAATGATTGTTCTTCCCATCTGTGCTCTAGGAGACCATATGATCAGCCTATGGGACAGTCTGCATTTACAGAGAAAAGTAGAAGTTATGCAAGGCTCAAATCCACAGCTGTACTTTGAGAAAAATGCTGTAAGCATTGGCATGTTTTTGAAAGTTTCAGCAAATGTTGAAAAAAGTCGAACAAGCACAAACCCCACAAAAGCACAAACATAAAAATCCATTTGCCAACTTCAAAAATTCTGGCTCCTTTCCTCTTCCCTTATTTACCACAGCCTCATTAAGCACATGAATTGGATGACTCCAAGAGCACTTTTTCTGTAAGGCAGTCTAGCACAAATTTGCAATGTGTTCCAAGAACTCCCAGTGAACCTCTATCAGAAATAAATAATTCTATTGAATAAGGAAACAGAAAGCTACCAAGAAATAACTGTACATGTGACAGGAGAGTTGTTGCAACCTATTTGTCAAAAGATTGAGTGCTTTTTTCAGTGCTGAAAATTAAAATAGTTACTTCCCATTTTTCTCTTCACCTCTGTAATGATTATGAGAGGACTGTGGCTAAAGGAAGTACTTATGGTAAATGTAGACAATACTATGATGCACTTAGGAATTAATAAAAAAGGTTTTCAGTGCTTCAATTCCTTTCAGATTCTCTGTCATCTGTTTACAAATTGATATCCCAGCTTGGTCAGTTTTGAGTGGTCCCCTTCTTCTTTCTCTTGCTGTGCTTATTTCTCTGTCTAACTCCCATCTAGAGGCACTTCCTGTCTGGCTCAAGGTCACTTTACCATCTTCTGCACGTCTGTGAAGCACTTCTGTATTTGTACTGTACTACAGATGTGCTGACAGAACAGGCACAGTAAAGAAAAGACCTGTAAAATCGTACAAGATGTAAATCGTACAAGAAATGAAGACAAGGTGTAATGACTTATTTATTGCACAGAAAGAGTGAACATTATTTAAGAAATCTATTTTTCTAGTTATTCTCAGTTTATACCTTTCCTTATTCCATAAGGAAATGATGTACTGAGCCTTACTTTAAAGGTAAAATAGGAACTGAAGGCACTGAACTGCCAGTGTTCAACTTAGTATTTGTAAATGCCGATGTACTGAATCAAGCAGCTGCTGTCTAGAGAGCCGTGATGTTTTCAGTTACCTTTTGGGTCTTTATCTTACACAGAAAGAATAGTTCTTTTCTAAAATAATAAATGAGCAACTGCTGGGGTGCATACTATGAATAAATATCCATGCATTTAACAATGTACAAAATTGTGTTCTTGTCTTATTCAATTGTGTTACTGTTATAAACTTTACAGAGAATGGAGATAGAGTTAATAATGTGCTTAAAAGTGAAAAGGTAAAATAATGTATTTAACGGAAAGGAAGGGCAAAGCTAATACTCCAGAAATATTAAAGATATTGTTTTTAATAAGAAGTCTATTTTAAAAATATCAGCAATCTAAAGACCAGATCACAAATAATGGTCTATACTTGTCTGTCTTCAGGTTTGTTAATTTTCTTAAATACATCTATTTAGGCAGCATTTATGGTTTGGGGTATTTTGTCTTTTGGGGATTTTTTTGGTTTGGTTTTCTTTTCTTTATATCAAGGCATCTCTCTTGTTCTAATATAAACTTAACTTCTCTGTAAGAGATTCAGTCAGTACTATGGACAGATTCCATTGTGAGTCAATTGAAAGAGGGAAAGATCCTAAACCCAAGAAGAGACAAAGTTGTGACTCTTCTTAGAGATATTTTAGTATTCCAGAGTGGAAGATGACAAGGCTTTAGCTGTTTAGGTGGAATGGATTTAGTTGTAACTTGTTACATGAAGTCATTGGTTGGAGACAGACAAACGACATGGCTCAGCCTGGGTCAGTGACAAACAGCATGTTTTATTTCAGAACCTTCTTTTATAGAGGGTTTGGATAGCCAATTGGTTGGGATCTCTGCACTGCCCAACTCTCTGACCAGTGATGTGTCTACATTCCGAATTGAATGGGGTTGGCTGAGGTCTCTGTGTTTGAAACCAACCTATCCTCGCCTTATCTGGGTACTTGTTTTACTTTTAGGCTGATCGAGTTTGAGTGTCTGATATCAGACAAATTTATTTTTGCAGTTACAGGCCAGCTGTGCTGAAATGGCTGGATAAATGGATTCACCTGGTACCAGTCACAGTTTTCAGAATCAACCGCAATGCCGGGGTGAAACTTCATTTCAACACAGGGTTCCTGTTGTGAGGTGCAATAATCTTTTTTATTATACTTTGAGACTTAATTTTAAGTATAGTTTTTTGTTGTTTGGCTGGTTGGCCATTCTTGTCTGTTACCTGCAGTTTAGAGAACCTGAGACAGAAGAGAACAACCTAAATAGCCCTGGCAGCAAATGAAACTACAGCCTATTGAAAAGGTCAAAGCAGTGCTGCTCACAATGGTAATCTACAGAATACATGAGGCATTCAATTTCAAATACATAATTTCTCTGTCAGAAATTGCAAAGGAGCACAGCAAATGACAAGAAATTAATCCATAACTGTTGGAATGGATTGCAGATAAAAAAGTAGCCATTTGTACATTACTCTCAACCACTGCAGTTGAATTCCAAGGAGAGCTGGTTCCCCACCTCTTCAGTGTGACAGCCTTTCTCCCATTTTGCAATGAATACTGGGGTAAAGGAATATATGTGCTGCAAGGGTGTTTTAAAAGGGCAAATTGTTCCAGAAACATTCATGGTGGAACTTGTTCAGTTGGGACAAATGGTGAACTGTTGCTGCAAAGAAAAGAGGACAACCTGATCTCTGCTGCCAGGGCAGATGGATGGAAACAGATCCCACAGACCAGGCTGTGATGCTGACTGATCCTATTATTTCATTTAGCTTTTTGTCCCACGTGACATTTGGTGATGGTGTTATTTTCCTTTGCAGTTCATATTTCCCTGGCTGGTGGCAACACAGGAGGTGTAAAATGTCATTTGCTTTTGGGGATACTTAGCTGCTACAAGAGGAAGCAATCAGGTCAGGAAAATAGAATGAGCCAAGTTGTCACAGAGAGACAAGAAGCAATGCTGAGTTGTTCTGTCACAATCCATGATGCTTTTATAGTATGCAGAATTTCCTGAGACAGTGAACTGAAAGATGTTGGCCAGTAGGGATTACTGACTCTTAAAATACATTGTGAGAACTCTGTGCAAGGTGAACTCTCCCTCCAGTGCTGTGGAAGGCAGGACTGTGCCTCAAGCAGGAGTAATTGGCAATCCCTGGTGCTTAAAATGAAGTGGTGCCTTTGAAGCCAAGAACACTGAAGAATATATCTGCATTTATTTCCTCTCATCAGTCTCAACTGCAGTTGTCAAAATTTTGCTGTCAGTGGGAATATGATTTTCAGTTTACTTAATACTGATGGAAAGAAGGCAATGGTAGATTGTGTTTTGCCATCCTTGTTATTTGTTAATTGCTATTTAGGAAGCAATTCCTTCTGTGGGGCACAGGGTTCCCTTTCTGCTAAGGGATTTCTAATTTAATCCCTGTCTTTACACAATGCATGTGCATTTATTAACTTGTGAGATAACTTTTATATTTAAATGATTTGTGCCTGTGATTTATTGTTCAATTTTGGCTTCAAATTAGAATGTATTGGAGTTACAGCTTAATGGCATAACTTCCAAAGATGCACTCTGCATATCAATCCACATTGGTTTTGTTTGGCTTTTCAGTGTTAAAAGAGGTTTACAGAGATGCAATTTTAGATGTAGGTGACTTCATCAGACTTGCATTGCTTTTGAATCTGCTCTCCGTGTCCATTCTGCAATTAGTCAACCACAGAGGATGAATCGACCCCATATTTTTGTATTAAACTGAATACAAAAGGATCAGAACAGTCAGTTGTTCAATACATCTCCTATTTCATTCAGTTTGGCTTCTCACTAAAAGTAATGACAATATGTACACAATACTGTTACAGAATTTCTGAGAGAGAGAGGGTATGATTTGTCTGGAGTGAGAATTGAGCTACCCCTCAGACTAGGCCCCTGATAAGCGGCCTTGGTAGGGCCTGGAAGCCTTTGACGCAGTAAGAAATTAATTGTGGCGCAGTTAGAAATTATGTTAAGGTAACTACAAAGTAATGAGCTATCCGAGTGTGAATTAGAGTAGAGCTGCAGTGTGAAAAGCCTGACCGCCTTAAGGCAAAGGTAAACAATGTTGGCTTGCCAATGAGAGTGCCTTTGTAAACTGTAAACTATGTAGAAGTGTATATAAACTGCCATTTTCTCACTAATAAATGGAGAATGTAGCATTGACCATACTGGTTTGATGTGTGTTCTGTCCTGTCCAGCTTTCCTGTTTTTAGGAGGTCCCGTTTTTAGGTGGCACCCCAAATCAGGGACCCAGGATGCTCCAAGGACTCCCAAATTACTTTTAGGGTAACAGAGAGCCGAGTGTGAGTCGCAACGAAAATCAGGTCCACATCGCTTTGTAGCAACGGAGACTGGGATCCTAAGTTCGCTCTTTGCGAACGAGGATCAAGTGAATGGAGCCAAAGTCTCCAGGACTCCAAATCGTGCCGCTCACGATGGGAGGGAAAAAAAAGGCTTTTTCACATCACAGTTTGGCGGCAAGAGCCCACTGGAGCACAGAGAGAAGATTCCGGCGTTCGAGAGGCCTGAACGGCGGGGGTGGACATGAGCCCGAGATGGCAGCTGAAGCAGGGGTGCTGCTGTGCCAAATAAAATCGAACTGAGCACCCCGCGGAGGTGGAGGTAAGCTGTGAAGAGAAAGAAAGGGAACATATAAAGAGCGTCTGAGAAAGAGCACCGTGGCTCCTTTCACATATCCTCTCCGAGAGAGGGAAAAGATTTTAAAAGTCCGATTTTAGAGCAATTAACTCTGTGAGCAAAAGATAAAGAAAAGTTACAGAAAGCCCTCCATCATCCCTAGTGAAAATGGGGTGGCAGAACTAAGTCAGTGGGCTTTGGCGGCGAGCACCAGCCAGCCGCCCGGGAGGAGGGCGGAGGCGGCAGGCGCAAGGCCAGGCAGAGCGGGACCAGCCGGCACCGAGCCTGAGGTGGGCCTGGGGTGGTGCAGACATCGGCGGAGAGACAGAAGGTTCCTTGCTGCCAAGCAAAAGCGCAAGGGGGGAGAGGGGCTTCCCGGCACCGGGGCTGCGCTGCAGCCAGGGCAGGCGGGGTGCAGCCATGGCTGGAGCGTCTCCTCTCACATCCCCACAGTGACGCCGCAAGGGTGGGAGTGAGGCGGCACAGCCTCCTCATCTCCCTACAAACGCAGTCATGGCGCCAGCGCGCCCGCACGGGGGCCCCGCGGCACCCAGCCATGGCGGCGGAGACGTCTGCAGGACACTGAGGTTGCCATGGCAGCCGCAGCGCCGAGGGCAGCAGCGCCACCGACGGTGGGAGTGCAACACTACAGCAGAAATTTCAACAGCATTTTTCCAATTTCTTACAAGGGTCAGAAAACGTAAAAAAAAGTGTAGCAGTATTGAGTCATTCTCCAAGATGCAAGGAAGGATGAACATTAAACAAATCAATGTTATTTCAAATACGATATAGATAGAAATCACTGTATAAAGATAGAAGTATTAGTAATGATTTAACTACCAAAAATGTCTCTAAAAGCAAAATATTTGAGAAATGTCAGTCAGAGTGAATGTTGGTATTGAGTTTGTAATTTTGGTTTTGGATTTTTATAGATAATAATATAAATTATACTATTGTTATGTTTTATAGATAATAAGATAAATAGTGATTGTTATTAATGTTATTTGAATTCTTTAAAAAGATTGTTCTGAACTATTTTAAATATTTCTTGTTAAGTTGATCATATAATGTGAGTTGTCTGATTTTTGTGATAAAAATTATTATTAAGGTATTAAGGTATTGGTATGGTATTTACAGTCAGTTTTCATATGTTTTATTGTTTCTCTAGGTGATTGATTGCAAGATGTGTTTCTTCAGGATCCTGTGTTTTTGATTTTTTAACTACACATGTGTTTTCTTTGTCCAATCTTTTATGCAGCTGCAACTCATCTTCCTTTACAAAATCATTGTCCAGATTTTGGTTCAAGATTTCAGACTTCAAATTTTCAGATTTCTGAAGAAAGGGTTTGTTGTATTTAGAGAATTTTTGTCTTGAAAAAAATTTTAGACAGGTTCAATTATTTGATGGTTTGATAAATTTTTAATCATAAGGTTTTTATTCATAACTGTTATTTCTAAGACTTTTGTTTCATAACGTGTTAAAAGATATCCTCCAGTTAGAGTTCGAGTTCTGGCCAAGCTCTAGCTCTACTTGGATGGTGTGATTGACCCAGGTGTTTTCTGCATCAAAAAGTATTCAAGTCCTTTTGGCTTGACAATTTGACCATATAGGACAGCTGAGCCCCAAAGGGAGCTTTGGAAGAACATGATCTGGACATGTTTTATCCAAATCTCTTTTGTTTTAAGGTTTGTCAGCTGCTGCAGACTCTGGGATGACAATTTGATATTATAGCACTTGGTAACTGTGATTTTATATGTAATGTTAATTGTGTATTATCTGATTGATTTTTATTTGTTGTTAGTTTTTTCTTTACTACATGTATTGTTCTGTTCTTGCAGTTTTTTCATGTTTATAACAAAGATGTTGATATCTCCATTTCTTCAGGCAGTTTTAAGGAACAGAATTGAGAAAGAACCCTCCAGTCCCTGTGGGGATGTTGGGTTTGTTTGTGTTTTAACAGGTGCAGAATCTGGATGGATTTCAGTGAAGAACGTGGAACTTAGCAACTCCAAGAAAGCACTGATCTCTCCACAAGCGGGAGCAGAAGATGCACAGAAAATGTCGATGGTGCAAAGATTTGTGTTTCACCCACAGAAAATCGTGGACTTTGGGTTTTTTCATAAATGTGTGTTTTTAGTGACGTTATAGAATTTGGTTACTAGGTTTTGATTGGTTTTAGTAAGGCCTTGTGAGTCTTCTGTTCATTTCGCCATTGTTTTTCAATGGCAAAAGAAAAAGAGGGACAATAAGTTAGAAGATCATAAGCATAACATTAAGTTTATCATAAGTTATAGTTTGTATTTAGAATTTTTCTCCTTTCATGTTAAACAGGACAATCAAGAACATGAGAAATATATAGTGGCTTGCACTTCTGTAATATTAGCCTCATTTTTCACCCCACAAGTTGCTTCAGTGCAAGCTCTCACACAATTGAAAACCCTGGCCTGCTGGACAGGAAAGTAAATTAGTATTACATCAAATTGTTAAGTGAGTTTGCCACTGATATAGGTGTACCTGTCATGCAGTTCTTTAAAATAGAGCTGGCACTGACTTCCTTCTTTTAGAACACAGACTTGGGTGAGAAAAATTTGAAGGCATGTGTTGCAGGAATTTAGCTGACCACTCTCAATCAATTCACAAACAATTAACACAACTGAAAGACAACATGAAGAAACTTGTTGCTGTAGACCTTCTGTTTGCTAATTGGCTCAATTCTTTAGGTTTTGCTAGTTGAGTCAAAGATTTAGTTCATTCTAGTATTGTATCTTTTCTTATTACTATAATTAGTTTAGTCTCTATAACATGTTTATTACAGTGTATGCAGAAAATACTGCACCGCGCCTTCAAGCCAGCCTGGGTAGCTCAAAAAGAAAAAGAGGGAATTGTTACAGAATTTCTGAGAGGAAAGAGGGCATGATTTATATCTGGAGTGAGAATTGAGCTACCTCTCAGACTAGGCCCCTGATAAGCGGCCTTGGTGGGGCCTGGAAGCCTTTGACGCAGTAAGAAATTAATTGTGGCGCAGTTAAAATGTTAAGGTAACTACAAAGTAATGAGCTATCCGAGTGTGAATTAGAGTAGAGCTGCAGTGTGAAAAGCCTGACCGCCTTAAGGCAAAGGTAAACAATGTTGGCTTGCCAATGAGAGTGCCTTTGTAAACTGTAAACTATGTAGAAGTGTATATAAACTGCCATCTTCTCTCTAATAAACGGAGAACGTAGCATTGACCATATTAGTTTGATGTGCGTTCTGTCCTGTCCAGCTTTCCTGTTTTTAGGAGGTCCTGTTTTTACAACACTGTTAAATTTCAGGTGCTTTATTTTACTTAAAATAACTTCAGTTTATAACTTAAAAAAAAAAAAATATTTCTCCAATCAATATTTGAAGGTTAAGGATGCTTATTAGCTTTTAAGCAACTTTTCCTATTTAAGAACAGGACAGTACATAATGCTGTTGCAGGCTTTTTTTAAAAAAAGGAAAATTATAAGGAGCTGTTTTCAGGGCCCTTGAAAATAGGGGAATTCACATGGCTCAATTCCTAAAAAAGGAATATACAGTAAAGTCTATGGAGTTTTTTGTTACTGCCTCTAAGGAGAAGAAACTTAAAAGACAGACATCCAATGCTGCTTCTTGAGAAAGAAGATATTGATCCTGGAGGTATTTCCACTATCTCTTCATTGTCATGTAAAATTTCTAGGTCTGCATGGACACTATCAGATCCAACTTGCTATATAATAAATATCCCCCTTGGAACAGATGAATTTACTCCAGCAGGAAGTGTGGAGAGTGACCTGGAGAGCATGTCTTGGGCTGCCCCTCTGCCCGTGGTTCAGCTGCACCCAGCACCCAGTACATCCCTGACTGACTCTTGTCTCACTTCCTACAAAAACCCATAGCAAAGGAGATGTAGCAATCAAGTCCAGTGTCTCAGCTGGAAGGTTTTTCTGGTATCTGACTTAAAGGCTGTTTCCTCCATGTTCATTCCATGTTGTCCTTTCCCCTGTGGACAGGGGAGAACAATTTCTTACCTGTTTATCCAGTAGCTTTTAATAAAGTGGGAACTATTACTTGCCCTGTCAATATTATTTTCTCAACCCTGAAATACCTCAAATTTGTGATATGGCCTAAGAAGTGTTGCTAGTTCCTTAGAAATATCTTCTAAAAGTTAAGTACAGAGTAATGAAACTACTGAAAGCAGGCAGATCTGGAAAGATGAAGTAACTTATAGGAGAAAATGAAACTTGACTTGGCAAATAGTGCAGTAATGCTAAGCAAGTGCTTAACTAAAGAATAATTAGATACAAACTTTCCAAGAGTATGTTGAGGCTGGAAGTCAGAGCATGGGTTTTAGTCATCACACAAATGAGATTCTAGAGCAGCCTTTTAGTACAGAGAAAAAAAGCCCAACTAATTTTTAGGAGGAGCTAGATCAGTTTAAGAAAGAGATGGCATGATGTAATTATTTGTGAGTTAGAGAAAACTTAATAGTTTGGGCAGTCCCTTCCAAATCTTCTGTTTCAGCTAAAGTACCTTGTTCAAAACTCTCCTTAGCCAACATGTCTCTTGGAAAGATGGAGTATCTTATCCTGGGATACAAAATATCAACGGAAAAATTTTAACAGCAAATAATTTTGTTCTTACATCTCACTTGGTCTAAATTTTCACTAACATCACAGGGAGTTGTGCTGAGTGAGAGTATCTGTATGCATTTCCACATACTAAGTTCATGCCCCACTGTGACTGGATTTTCACTGTACACAAAAATAAATTAGGAATTGGTTTTGGGGACATGAAAAGAATATCAGATGCCAGTGCTTTATTAATGCAAGCAGCAGTCACATCCTCTAAGTGTGTTGTGCTGGGGAATTTTCTCCAATGATATGGGTTTCCCGTTTTATTGGGAGGCCAAAATATTCAATAGCAGTGGTGACCCATAAGGCTAATGAGAAAAGCTTTAGCAATAAGAATTCTCCTAAATGCATCAGCATCATTTGTATTTTAGAGGCTGTGCTTATCAAGGCATTATTACTTTTATTCTACTTTGTTTTGATTTGAGTTTTCATTTTTGGATGTTATTAAAAAATTTGTTGTTGTTAAGAAAATGAAAATAGCTGTTGTCCTGTGCATTGTACTTTAAATTTCTTGTTTCATTCAAGGATTGAAATCAAAATGAATCTTTCTAGGTTTATATCATATCAGGATACTAAAGGAGCATTTGAAAGTAGGTCCACTCTGAAAGCCAGAAAGCTTTCCCCACATAATATGGACAGAAACTTTATTAAAATTCAAATTTTGGAGAATATTTGATAATTCATGTGCTTATGAAAAAAATGTTAATTATCAAATATTCTCCAAAATTCTTTCTCTAGGATTGGTCTAAATACCATAACATTAAAGGGACAGATGCAAGTACTACAAATTGAACTTATCAACCAGATAAAAATAAAGTTTGTCTGCTTTTGTGAAGATTTAGGTTATTTTGACTACTTTTCCTAAGCATTCATCTGTATGCACAGCAGAAGTTCTTCTAGTCACCTAGAGGAGTTATATTTCAAAATTTGTCCCAGTATATCACTATGAAGAAGCATATGATGAACTTTTAAAATACTGCATATTGCAATAAATGTAAAACTAAGCAGAGATCATTTATACATTATGTATGGTAATGCCTCAGGAATATAATTCTGGAAGAAAGTCAGAGAGGAGTGCAGAAGAATACTAAAAAATCTTTCCAGATTAAATTCAACTTTATCACTTGTGGGAGACAGCTCCTACTGAGGTGAGGAATCTCATCACATCATTACATTTCTATTTCTGCAATTCCTTAAATGCTCATGTGGCTGGATTAAGCCACCTCCTCCTATTCTCTATTTATGTGTTAAACCTTTGGTCATATTTTTTGAGAGAAAGCTACAGATGAGTCGGGGGCGGGGGGGGGGGGCAGTTGATTCTGAGAGATTTGAGACTATTTTCTGTCTGTAGTCCTATGAGTAGGACAACATGGGGAGCTGTTACACACTTCACTTGAACTTAGACTCCAGACTTCTGAAAGTTTCACTCTTTTCCTTTAGTTAATTCCTGTGGCAGATAGCGGGGTGGAATGTCCCTAGGACCAAGGTCCCGCGGGAAGTGCCGCCCAGGGTTCTTCCCACGCGGAGAGGATCTCTAGGTGCCGGATAGCAAATAACTTGCACAAGACTTCCGTCTGGAATGGGAAGGTCCTCAGGCCGCCTTTATTCTGCATGCTTAACGGAGGGGAGATACAGAGGAGGGTAGGAACACAGCAGTACGGAGGGTGGGCAAGCTCTGAGAGCCCCGACCAATGGGCAGGGCTGGGTATATAAGGGCCAGGGGGTAGGAGTGTCCAGGATCTGAGGGTCGAACTAGGAGCAGGCTAAGGGGTGGAGTAAACGTGGGGTGATCTTACAACAACCAATGAGGAAGGGGAGAGGGAGTGGCTGCTAGGGGAGAACCAACTGGGATACACAGAACATGGAACTTTCTAGAACAAAGGGTGGTAACTGAGGGAGATTGACATCAACTGGTAAGTGGGATTGACAGATCTTGGGGCGGGAAACTAAACTGCAGAGTCCTCCCAGGGAAGGGCGGGAAGCCCTTCTCCCAACCCCCCTCCCACATCTCCCCTGTTTTTACTAATTAAATAAACGTTCCCTAAAGTCTTAACTAACATACGCTTAAACAAAGCTAATGCGACAAAAACAACAAGAATGATAATGAAAACCCAAAACAGTCCTTTTAGGATAGAGGCTGCCCAACCAGGAATGCCCCACTGCGTAAGCAGTCTGTTAACAGGGTCCACAGCCGAAACACTCTCAGTCTTTATGTTGTTGACTTGGGTCTGGATCCGCTGGATGTTGCGCTGTATCGATGAGCTTCGAGATGACAAACTGAAGCAACAAAGTCCTTCAAAGTCCTTGCAACTGTGGCCATGGGCAAGCAGAAGGAAATCGATGGCGGCGTGATTCTGCAATGTGGCGTGCCTGATGGCTTGCTGTCCGCCAGAAGATCAGAAAGGGCGGCGGACGTTGTGTTGGCATTCTTGATAACCCAACACTCCAGGTGAGTAAGCTCACCGAGGGCCTTAGCTGCTGCATACCAAGGTAGAAAGATAGAGACAGCCACCCTCTTGGTCTTTCCCCAATTGAAAATTTGTGAATCACAATTTGCGTCGAATCCAGCATACGATCTTTTGGTGCATGCCAATTTACTTTCCTTCTGCCAATTGAGAATTTGGGTTTTGTTGGGAGTCAGGGTAGCAAGCCTGCCAAGGCTGCATGGTCCCCCCTGGAGCTGAGACGGAATCCCCGACCATACCCTATCCCCACAGATAAGGAACATCCCCCAGGGAAGCACCTTGGGGTGGATGGAGGAAATCGAAATAGCCTGGCTGGTGTAATTGCACCAATCCACGCTATTATACTTCTTCTGAATAGGGTTTACATTTTTGCGGTATGTGTTTTTATTTTTTCTTTGGAAGTAGAATCTTATGCAAAAGGTTGCTTTGGAAGACCCCAGCAGGTCCAGTTCCTGGGGCTCCTCTTTACTATTAGGGAGGACTTTTGTCCATTCATCCCAGGTGTCCACCGGGTTAGGCCTCCTACCCGTGGTTCTGAGCAGGTCGGAGTTGGTGACAGGACAGTCGTCGGCAGCCAGAGGGACCCCCACCAGGCATGTGGACAAAGGCTTGTCTACATTACCCATGGCCAAACAGAAATTGTCCTGTTGCAAGGACTTTGCCAGCGTGATCCAGACGTTTTCTTTCGGCTGTGGAACAATCCAGCCGTCCGCCGCAGGCAGCCACATGATGGTTATGGTGACCACAGCGACGGCCAGCTGGACACAGTGGGGTCTCTTGGCTTTCGATGTTGCGAGGGCAGCCATCTTCCTTTAAATTAAACAAAACAGGGATATGTAAGGGTGGGTAACATAAAGGTATGGTTCTCCCATTCCAGCTCCCCCTTTTTATTTAACTAACTGAAAATAAATAATGTTGGGTGGTGAGGAGGGTCATGGGGAAGGGGGAAAAGGGGTGCGGGTAAGATAACAGGGCAATGGGAAAGGGACAGGCGCGGAAGGGGTATTGGGGAGTCTAATTCTGATGGGAGGTATCTTTTGGTAATGAGGACTCGTGCTACAAGATTCGGCGGAGTCCCCTGGGTCCTCTTCTTTTTCTTCCGTCGCCTCCACGCCTCTGTCTTGTCGGATGAAGCGGACGCAGCTTTCTCAGGGTCATCTTCTGCTGGCTGGTTGTCTTCTGTGGAACTCTCGAGGAAAGGCTTCACAAACTTTCCAGGAATCCACCTGGGGTCCTGTTCTGTGGACACACAGGCATACCCTCTCCCCCAGGTTATTAGTGGATATGGTCCCCTGATGGTATGGGACTCTGGGTCTCGGACAAGTACCGGTGGGCGCTCCCTCAAGACGGCATGGGTGTTATTAAAGAAATGCCTGAGTACAGGCGGATTCGGTTCCCGGTCAGAGCAGTTGAGGAAATTAAGGGTGTGGAGAGCTTTGCTAAGCCTCTCAACTGGTGTCATGGCCAGGGCCAAATCGTTCTGTATCTCTAAAAGCCGTTTAAGCTCCTTGTGAGAGCGCTCAACAATCGCTTGACCGGTGGGGTTGTGGGGTATGCCCACGGTGTGGGTAATTCCCCATTGCTGGTTGAATTCCTGGAAGCATTTGGAAGCATAGGCAGGGCCATTGTCTGTTTTTAAGGCCTTAGGGACGCCTAGTGTGGCGAAAGCCATATAAAGATGTTTAATTGCGTCTCTAGCCTTTTCCCCGGTGTGTAGTGATGCGAAGACAACTCCTGAGAAGGTATCAATTGAGATGTGGAGGTATTTTAATCGCCAGAAGGGCGCATAGTGAGTCACGTCTGTTTGCCAGAGTTCTAGTGCCCCCAATCCCCGAGGGTTAACCCCGCTGCCATTGGTGGTAGTGCAAGGGATTGGCAATTGGGACAGGTGGACACTATGGCTCTGGCTTTGTCTTTTGTTAGTTTGAACTGCCGTATTAAGGCAGGGGTGTTCTGATGAAAGAACGCATGGCTCAGTTTCGCTTGTGAAAAGGTGCAGGGTATGTTGGTAAAAGGTGCTGAAGAAAGTGCTGAGGTGTGGTGTTCTGTGGGCATGGCAAGTTGGTCCGCCCTTCGGGTGCCCTCAGCAACAGGGCCTGGCAGGTCTGTGTGGGCCCAGACGTGCATTATATGAAACAATTGCTCCCAGTGGGAGATTAGCCAAATTAATTCTGAGAGCAATTGGAATATTGTTTTATTATGAATTTCTTTGAGCATCGCGTGTTCTGTGTGCTCGGCTACCCCGGCAACATAAGCCGAATCGGTGACCAGATTGAATGGCTGCTGAAATTTTTTAAATGCTTTTACGACCGCAGCAAGTTCTGCGATCTGGGAGGAACCCTCAACAATTTGGATATCAGACTCCCACTTCTGAGTCTCCGGGTCCTTCCAAGTGATCACTGATTTGTGAGATAATCCTGAGCCATCAGTGAACACTGTAAGAGCATTCTTAATCAGTGTCTTACTTTTGAAAGATTTTGGGACCAAATGAAAGGTATCCTTAAACAGTTTATGTTTCGGATAGTGAATAGATATCTGTCCAGGGTAGCTATCTAATGCAATTTGGAGATGCTCATTAGTTTGCATCAACGACTCCAATTATTCCAAATTTAATGGCAAATAAATGCACGCTGGGTCACACCCTGCGAGGGTCCGAAGGCGGTGCCGCGCCTTTATTATTAGCTTAGACATGAGTTCAGCTGGTGTGGTGACGGTTTTGGGGGGCTGGTGCGGAAGGAACAACCACTCGACGATAATGAGTGGGTCTCTCTGACCAGCGTCCCACTGGAACAGCAGCCCGTGGAAGTGCAGGGACTTACCCAATATACCCAGGGTAATCGGAAGGACCGGGTCCACACGATGGGCCTGACGGGACCGGATGACACCTGGGACTCTCTCCAGGGCTCCCTTTGCGGCAGGTGTCAGCTCGCGTGGAGAAGCCAGGTCGCCGTCTCCCCGCAGCAAGGTGAAGAGCGGCGCCAGCTCCTCCGTGGTGAGTCCTAGGAGAGGATCCAGGTATTGGTGCCACAGAACTGCTGCAGGTCCCGCAGGGTCCATGGATTGTCCTGGATGGTGAGGGTCTGGGGCACGACGGTCCTTCCGGTGATGGTGAACCCGAGGTACTTCCACGGGGCTGTTAGCTGAATTTTGTCCTTCGCAATCTGAAAACCTGCCCTTTCGATGGCTTTTATAGTCTTGTCCAAGGCTGCTCTGAGGTAGGTGGACATAGCAGCGCAAATTAGCACGTCATTTATATAGTGCAGGATGGTGGCTTCTGGGAATGTCTTCCTTACAGGGGAGAGGACCTGGGCCACATAGGTCTGGCAGAGCACCAGGGAATTCTTCATTCCCTGGGGCAAAGTGGTCCACTGGTACCTCTTATATGGCTCCGCTCAGTTGAGTGACGGTATTGAGAACGTGAATCTGGGGGCATCTCCGGCATATGGCGGGATGTTAAAGAAGCAATCCTTGATGTCAATGATTGCCAGCTGCCAATCCTGGGGGAGCATGGAGGGAGAGGGCAATCCAGGCTGTAGGGGGCCCATATTTTTGATGACATCGTTAACCCTGCATAGGTCTTGGAGCAGGCGCCACCTGTCTTTGCTGGGCTTCCTAATCACAAAGGCAGGTGTGTTCCAGGGGCTGGTGGATGGTACTAAATGCCCCAGGCACACCTGCTCCTCCACTAGTTGATTGAGCGCATTTAATTTTTCGCCCACCAGGGGCCACTGATCCACCCACACCAGAGTGTCAGTTTTCCAATTTAACGGTGGGGAGGTGCACTCAGCAGTGGCCCATACTAAAAATCCCACGCAGGGCTAGGGATGTCAAGTCGAGCCCCCCACTGGGACAAAATGTCCCTTCCTAACAACATAATATTAGCCAAAACGACAAAAGGCTGAATTTTAGCAATTTGCCCCTCTGGACCCTCCACACTCACCAGATGACGACTCCGCATGGAATTGACAGCTCCGCCAACCCCAGAGATTGTGCCTCAAGAGGGCACCAACTCCCAGCCGCGGGGCCACTTTGCCCGGGGAAGGATGGTGACATCAGCCCCGGTGTCTGCCGTCAGGTCCCAGGTCCTAGATTCTCCCTGCAACGAAAAAATGGCAGTTATTATAGGTCTTTCTTTGGAGACATTTTTGATAAAAAAGACATTTTTGAGCGCATTGTTGTGGCGCGTTGAGTCCGGTTCTGGATAGTCACGTCCATCTTGGTCCAGGATGTACATGGCAGCGAAGGAGAGCCCCTTATGTAGGACGAATGGCGGGTGATGACAAACGACGGAGACTGTCACCTCCAACCTGGGAGCCACACTCACCACCTCTGGCAAGATGGTAAGCCGGTCCGGTGAAAGCCTGCGGTCTTCTATAATGAGGACCGTCGCCTCGCAGTCGTTGTATGGGGGCTCCAGGAATCCCGCCGGGACTCTTACCGGGTCCTTGTCTTCAAAGAAGACGGCGCTGGATGCCTTGAGGACCCGGTGACGGCCTTGATCTAAGTTGGCTGTCCTTCGGAGGAGGCGGAGACTGGTGTTGTGGTCCCGCCAACCATCCAAAAATGTCTCGGGGGCCACTGGTCCTCCCTGATGGTAGGGAGGCTCGGGCGCTGTGAGGGGCCACTCCATGTCCTCGCGCGGCCCCTCCTTGCGCTCCGCAGCCCGTTTCCTGCCGGCTGATGGTATGGCGGGAAGGGATTCCTGGGCGGTGGACATGGGGAGGCAGAGTACGACGGCTGCAGCCACTCGGGGGACCTGTGCAGGCAGACGGCTTGTATGTGCCCCATCTGGCCACACCCGAAGCAGCGCATCGAGTTCATATTTAACATAGCCTCCCCAACCCCCTTACTGACCGCCATGGCGATGGTTACCTCAGTGGATGTTGCCTTGGTGCAGGCTTCCACCATCTGGGCGATGGTGGGCTCTGGGTCTTGAGGTAGGGACCGTAGGATTTTCTTGGTCTCCGCCGTCACGTTCGTCATTGCCATTTTACGGAGGAGCTCTTCCCTTGCCGCAGGATTGTCTATTTGCTGGTCTATGGCCTCCTTTAGACTATCTACAAACTTAATGAAAGTTTCCTCGGGGCCTTGGGTCACAGAAACAAAACTTTGCAGGGGTGCTTTCCCATCGGGAATTTTTAAAAGTGCTAAACGGCCAGCTTCCTTAATTTCTGCCAGAAGGTTGGGTGGCAGGAGGACTTGGTTCTCTGGTTGTGAAGTCACCCTGCCCTGCCAAAGCTTTGAGGCCCTCTTCCCCATGTCCAAGCATCTCCCTCAGGTCATGTTTTTTCAGCAATGGTTTCAAGAGTTTTTTCCACTGTACCTCCCAGAGGAGGAGCTTGGTGGGAGTTAGGAAGGACTTGGCAATGTATTTTAAGTCGTGCTGGACTAGGATGTGTCCAGAAAAGGTAAGGTCCAGAAGGTTTTTGAAAAACGGCGAATCTCGGCCGTAGTCCTTTGCCGCCTTTCGCAGCTCCTTAACCTCCGGGTAGGGGAGTTGTTCTCACTTTGCCCTGTCACCCCTCGCCCTTGCTACCGGAGCCGCCAGGAGTTCCAGGTCTTGTGCGAACTCCAAATCCCCATCCTTGATGGCCGCCGCTCTTATCTTGGCCCACCCTCTCCCTGGCTTAGGTGTTTGCCGGGGGCTGTCACTGTCCTCATCCTCCGAGGAGGATGAAGCAGGATGGGTGAGGGCCTTGATCCTCTCCCTGATCAGTGGGCTCCGGTGACGTGAAGCCCTGCAGGCCAAGATGGCCTGCTTCCGGCCAGGCCGACTTCTGGTTCCGGCGGAGCAAGGACCGGAAGTGGCTGGAGAGGGGGAGGCATGGCTAGGCCTGCCTCCCAAGGCGGGGCCCTCCGGTGGGAGGTCACCACCCACGGGGGCATTCCCTCCCACTGGGTGCCCTCCCAGGGGTGTGGTCAGGAGGGCGGATGGGGCGGGTCCCGACGCTGACACCATCGATGCGTGTGATGGGGCAGGACCCAACGCAGGGGCGGCAACCGACGCGAGAGCGGGAGCAGGGGCCGCAATGGAGGGGGGAGGTGGAGGCGAAAGGCAGGCATTGGCATCATTGTGGCCGGCGCCATTTTGTCTTAAGTCATGGCACTTACATAAATCATATACAGAAACGGAGGGTTTTAACTCGGGAACCGGGAACTTAGGAGTACGGGGCTCAGAAAGGGCCGCACTGGGGTGGCCAGTCCCAGGGCGGGAAAGGGACAGATGGGATTGGGAGGCAGCAGGGAGTAGGTGACTGCCCTGTGCCAGAGGATGGCAGGTTCTGCCGCCCGATCCACCCTTAGGGGACGAGGGTTTAGGAGAGAGGGGGGCGGAACACGGGGGAGGAGAACTGGGGCCCAACTTTTCCCCTTTTTCTTTAAATAACATAAAAATAGAATGGTATAAAGGAAAAAGTGTCCCCACTTTAAATTCCCCTTTAACCTGTAAGTCATTTAAAAGCCTCCCAACCTTACCCCATAATACAGCAGAATTAATATAATTTAAAGACATGTCAGGGACGTGCCGGAAAACAAGAATAACTAAAGCTTTAAGGTCCCTCTTACGAAAAGAAATTTTCCCAAGAACAAGGGAAGCTTTAACTTGGGAATAAAATTCCCGTTCAGCGGGAGTAAGGCGGTTGCCCATGCTCCACGCGTTGGATTCCCCACTGAAGGAAAGGTAAAAAGAAAAGAAAAGAGACGGGTACTGGTGCCAGACAGGGCATGCTAACGACTCACCAAAGTGTCACCCGCCGAAAAGAAAAGCTTCAATGGGGGACGGAAGAGCCACGGGTCTCTCGAAGAGGGAGCACCGGACCGTGGTGCTGCTGTTCCTCAGCCGGAGAGGTATCCGCGGCGCATGCTGAAGCTGATCTTCTACAATGAAACGCAGCCGGCGTGGAGCTGGCAACCCGAAAAGCGCTTCAAATCCTTCCATCGGCGGTTCACAGAGACGAACAGGCGGAGAGGAGCCACTCTCAGGGAGCACCGTGAGGGTCCCTGTTCGGGCGCCAGCTGCGGCAGATAGCGGGGTGGAATGTCCCTAGGACCAAGGTCCTGCGGGAAGTGGCGCCCAGGGTTCTTCCCACGCGGAGAGGATCTCTAGGTGCCAGATAGCAAATAACTTGCACAAGACTTCCGTCTGGAATGGGAAGGTCCTCAGGCCGCCTTTATTCCGCACGCTCAACGGAGGGGAGATACAGAGGAGGGTAGGAACACAGCAGTACGGAGGGTGGGCAAGCTCTGAGAGCCCCGACCAATGGGCGGGGCTGGGTATATAAGGGCCAGGGGTTAGGAGTGTCCAGGATCTGAGGGTCAAACTAGGAGCAGGCTAAGGGGTGGGGAGTAAACGTGGGGTGATCTTACAACAACCAATGAGGAAGGGGAGAGGGAGTGGCTGCTAGGGGAGAACCAACTGGGATACACAGAACATGGAACTTTCTAGAACAAAGGGTGGTAACTGAGGGAGATTGACATCAACTGGTAAGTGGGATTGACAGATCTTGGGGCGGGAAACTAAACTGCAGAGTCCTCCCAGGGAAGGACGGGAGGCCCTTCTCCCAGCCCCCCTCCCACAGATTCCTACCTTCAGAACTTTTAAATTCAGATATTTGTGAAAGGAAAAAATGTCGCAAAGATGAATTGTTTGAATATTGCTACTTACCAATCTTACCACCAATCTTACCATCTGGTAATCTTTCATCTCTCCTACAGAACACAAGCACAATAAAGCAAGGAAAGGAAAGAACATCATCTGCTGTTTCTTGCCTATATAAACCAATGTTAAACATGACTCCCTGTCCTCAGATGCTCAAATAGTCAGGCTTTGTGTCCATCTGTAATGGCAAAATAATTAAATTATATCAGGACACATAATGAAAAGGGGATGGTTGAGAACCTGTACAAATTCATACTAGGAAAAGTGAACAAGCCAGGTTTTTATTAATTCATATACTTGTGGATTTTTATTTAAAAGTGATTACAACATGTTATTCATCCATACACTGCCACGTCTATTTTTTAGCAACTAATTTCTGTCTACATTTTAAGCCTACTTAAAGGAGTAGCAGTAATGTCAATTAAAAAGCAGCGGTGATAGGAAATTCCCATTTATTGAAACTTAGTGCTAAATCTTTGTTTTAATTAACATTTGGTATTCTTAACTTTGCCTCACTTCAAGTTCAGATGTGTGGGTTCCTTCTGAAAATAGCCTAATGGATAGGAATTGTGATCAACCACTATTGATTTTCTCCCATTTAATAAAAGGAAAACGAGGCTCATGTAAATAATTCCAATAGAGAAAGACTCAGTGTAAGTCACATTCTGCTTTCTTCATTCAGACCTGCCAGCTCCCCACTACACAGAGGCTCAGTGTCATGGGTGACATTATGATGCTGGTATCCCCAATCATGTGTTGTGTTTATGTTTGATATTATGTTCTGTGCTTTCAGAACTGACTCTGAAAGTGAAGTTTTGTTTTGCCTTGTTATCAGCCGGTTCACCTTCCCCCATGATCTGTTGTCTAGAAGAGGCTAGTGCTGGCTGGCTTGCTTTGCTTTGCTTGCTGGCTTTCGCTTGCTTTGCTTTGCCTGCTTCTGCTTCGGCCTTTGCTTTTTAGTTAGTTTAGCTAAGCAGTCCAGTTCTTTCCCTGGACTGTTTTTTTTTTTTTTCCCTTTCCTTTTCCTGAATACCATTCTATCCTGCTCCGGACTGGGACCTGGGAAACACTGAGCAACACAGAGAGCCTGTGTTTTGTGATCTGCAGCAGCCATCCCCAGTGCCAGAGAGCAATCCCCAGCGCCCAGACCTGGGCAACCACTCCCAGGAAAGACTTTCTGGATTTGTCATCTCTTCAGAGTGGTGAAAGAGTTTTGTTGTCATCTGGTGTTGCTATTTGGTTTTGGTGCCGGGGAGTGCTTTATTTGTTAAATAAACAGGTCCTTTTCCACTTCTTTCAGAGGAAATTTTTCCCGAACCAGGTGGGTGGGGAGGGGCCGTGGGGTTTTGTTTTCTGGGAGCTCCTTCCAGAGGTTTTTCTTCCAAATTTGCCTAAACTAGGACACTCAGTTTCCTCAGAACTCTGCCAGCCAGCAGAGAAAAGAGGAGAGTCCAGGCAGCTGATAAGCTGAGGGAGCTTAGATTGCAGCATCCAAGGAGGATGGAGAGCTGAGAGTTTAGCTTCATCAAATAAAGAGATGGTAGGTGACACTTCCGGTATGCTTTGCAGTCAAGGGAGAACCTCTGCTTTTTTACATTTCCCTCTACATTTCTAACTCTGGATCAACTTTTAATTTGCTCAATATTCCTATTTCTTGCTGCCTATGAAGTCATGTCAGTCAGTCTATAAAGAATAGTGAATTCATATCTCTCATTTGTTTCACCCATTTTTCCTATCTGAATTTGAGAAATCCACCATAGAGGAGCAGATTATTTTTGTTATGTATAGTAGATATAATTTGCGCCATTTCTATCACATGATATATGTGATATTGAATATTTGTTGGAGTATACACGTTTGTGTTGGGACTCCCCCCAACCCTTGCAGGCGAGACGTGGTGTATATTAGAACCCGATTTACATGTAAAAGGATGTGGCTCGGTCAGGAGTTGGGCCGTGTCTGGAGAGATGCGCTGATCATCACTTGAACCACCCGAGATGGATATCATGGAAATCCTTGGGCAGATGTGAATGCAGTGTTCCCGTAAATTTCATCAAGGGATTCAACAACTCCGGACACTGAATTGTTCTTCCTCATCACCAAAAAAGAAAATCTTATTAATCTATGGACTCTGAATGGAAGAAAAAACTGACTGCTGAAATCTTGGCCTCAGGCAGAATTTTTCCTATAAAAACTGCTTGTGCCAGGTTGGAGGTGTGTGGGCATAGAGGAAAACCTCTGCTGAGACTGACTTCTTTGTTGCACACCCAGGGCCAATCCTGGGCTTGTCACTGTTCTTTCCTTATGGCTGGCTAGATAGAATTTGATTGCAAAATAAATATTTTATGTTTTCCATTTTATTTTGGCTGGACAAATTTTCATTTATAACAATTTTCATGTTATTTTTCATTTCTAATAGTACGGAAAAGGTGTTTTCTCAGTGCTGGTTTAGGTGAGGCAAATCTGCCAGGCCTGCCATGATTTCAGGTGAATGTTATGCAGTCAGTGATTTCTGTATGCAGAGGCCATCCCAGCCTAGAGATACTGCATTACCTACAGAGGGTTACAGAACACAATTTCATAATGGAGGTATACAGACTGTTCCACAGCAATATACTGTTAGACAGTAATACTCCTCCCGTTTAAGACAGGGTAGAGCTACATCTTTTAGCCATGGAATGATAGCAGTGGTATGCTGGTTTTGCATTGGAGCCACCACAGAAGTAATATTTTCTGAGACGAGCTGCTGCGAGCTTCCTCTATGCCTGATAAAACCAATCAGTGATTTGTTCTGAATATTGAAGCTTTGTTAAACCACTAGAAAGCTGAACACTCCTCTGTGAACACACATTTTAAAAATAAAGAAACCCCGGGAAAAGTGCTCTTTTCTTTGCGGCCTTGAACAGGTAGCAAGGCTGGCCCGGCCCCCATCTCAGGCAGGCTAGGCCAGGCAGCCCCTGCTGCAAGGTCAGGCCTCTTCCTGGGGAGCCCACAGGGCCCTGTGTTGGCCGGGCTGAGACGCCAGCAGCTGCTAAGCAAGGGGAGGGGAGACCATTAGCAGCTGACTCCTAGCCTGGCTGCTGAGATTCTGGCCTTCCCCCCAGTGCAGCTGCCGAAAAACCCCGGAGGCAGCCCCGCAGCCCATGCAGAAAACAGCCCCGTGGCCAATCCTGACACAGCCCCCAGCACAGCCGCAGAAGAAAGCTCCATTGTAGAACAGCTCCGGCCAGCAGAGATTACGTGACTGTGTGCAGGTCCTGGGTGAGACCTACAGACATCAATCCTCTCTCAAGTGAGAGTAAAGGAGACAGTAAAGACACATAGAGGACAACATGGAGACATAGAAGTCAATTAGAAGGAGTCAAATCCCAGATGTAAAGTGGATGGAGGAGATGCCTTAATTTTAGGCTGAAAATTCTTTTGTAACCCATGGTGATGGTCTATGATACACTGAAATACCCCTGTAACTCGTTGAAAATATGGGGGGATGGGTTGTTCAAACTGTAGATATGAGCAAAAGCATCTGTGCTAAGGCAGGCACTTGTTAAAATGGCTGTGATTCAATGAGAAGCTTGAACTGAGACAAAGAAGAGTGATGAAGACCCTTTGCCCCCAGGGAACAAGAAGAATACTTCTGTTCCCAGAGATGAAGATGATCTTAGAGATAGATGAAGAGAACTTTGGTTTTGAACAACTCATGCTTAAAATAGTACCCCATTAAGTTGACATGGGCCATAAAAAGCATCTGTGGGAAGGCTTCCAAAGATGGGGTTTCATGAATGCAGATTCCTGGACAGCTGTTATTTGTGGAAATTGAAACCACAAGAGAATTGTTTATTGTGGAGAAGTCTCCACGGCATGTCAAAAGAGACTCCTCTCCCTAACTGAACTAAAGAAATACTATACTACAGGTGATAAACTGACTGAATTGTTTCTGTACATAATTAGTGGGAAAGAAAGAGGTTGAGGGGGGGGGGGGAGAGAAGTGTTCTGAAGGTTTTATTCTGATTCTTATTATTTTTTTCGTTTCTGTTAATAAAATTTTCTTTATATCCTTTTAAAGTTTCAAGCCTGCTTTGCCTTCCTCCTAATCCTATCTCATAGCAGGAAATAAGTGTATTCTAGTACTGATGTTTTTGCCAGCACTAGACCCACCACATTAATTAGTGCATTAGCCAGGAAATCTCAAATTGCCTAACCAAAACCACTACAAGGGTGACTCTTTGCTTACTTCCCTTGAGATGGCTAGCTGCAAGGGGCCCAAAGATGAAGAGGCAACAGCAGCATCTCTTGGAGTGCTTTAGGAAGTGTTCATAGCATCAGGCCCCCCCCCCGCACTGGGAATGGCAGAGCACTCCAAGGTCCATGGTAGCTATCCAAATTGTCATAAAATGCACATTTTAATATGCCCTTAATTAAACTCAAGTCAGTGGCTATTTAATTAACTACTTGCTTGAGAGACATCCTAACGCCTCTGCAAACGAAGTATGTGATATGGGAACTCTTGAAAGTGTACTGTTGGGTTTTATATATAAATATACATTATAGGTATACACACATGTATATGAGGAATTAATCAGCAAGGAGATATGTGCACAGAATCTCTAGGAAATGTTTATGGTGCCAAACTCTGACCTATAAATTGCTGGACAGAAGGGTTGAGACTAAGGAGTTCCCCAGTCATTTTCCTCTAAATGCTAAGGAGGACACTGGCACCTTTTTCTTAATGTTTGGGTACAGAAGCAACTGATTCCATATGGAAACAGATATTGGCTTTGGAAGTGGACATTTATTTCAATATGTTTTGAATAAGATACTTCACTGTAAGGAAAGTTTCCATATTTTTCTAGCTTGTTTTGCAGAAATAGTCTCTTTAATATTCAGTGAGAAGTCAATTGTTTCAGTAGGGATTTTCATAGTACTTGTTTTCAACAGATTGCACTGTGCTCTAAAAATTATTTGAATGCTACTATTGTGGCTCAATTACTGCATAGGAAGTTGTGCAGAAAAACATGGAAGTATTAATAAACCGTAGCACAATCAAATTTATGTGACTAATACAATAATTTTTTTTAACTTTCTCCTAATATTTTTAATCCTGTATGGTAACGTTCTAATGTAAATAATATTACCTAATGTAATGTTTTCACAAGGTTGAATTTGCATGCAGTTTAAGACTCAATATTTGTTAATAGAAGTTATTGTTTGTTTGTCCTTCAGTCAGCTGGATAAAAGCTTAAAGAGATAGAAGGAAATTAGCACAACAGTATGAAAAAATAAACACACAAAAATTTAGAATAACTCTTTAGTAATGCAAGGCATACAGAATTGGGGTTTTCTTTCACTGCTGAAGGTCTGAAACAGCAGTAAAATGGGGGAGCAGTTGTGATCCTGCTGTGCTGAAACTGGATTTGAGAGTAGTATCCTTTCCATTGTCCTTCCAGGGTGTGAGATGTCAGCTGTTACTGAGCATTTCTGTTTCCAGCCACTGGGACAAGTCACCTCCAAGTTTAACTTCTGCGGTTTATTCCCTGCTCATCATTTCCTACTGCTGCTCTACAGTCAAGGCCTACAATGTTCTTAAGCAGAGCTGATCTGGATTTTGCCAAAAAGACGGCACTATTGTCAGAAAGTCACTTTGACTATTGGCTTTTAGCAGTCCAGCACTACAATTTCTTCAAATTTTTTATTCTTGTATTGATTTTAAAATATTTTAGTATGTTCTTAAAATCAAAATAGTCAATGTGTTGGAGAATAGCATTTATAAGGTCATTGTTTCAATGTGTCTGGAGCAATGAAATTGTCTGGAACAAATTATTTGTCAAGGGCATAAATTAAATAAGCTGCAAACTGCTCTTCACTTGGGAGTCCTCTGGCTCCAGCCATCACTTGGGCATTTTGCCTCAGTTTTAGTTTTTTGAACCGTGCAGCTCCAATCATTTACACATTTAACCCTCAACCTGTTCTATAGCTCTTACTGGGTGCTCAATATTTTTTAATTGTCTATTCCTATTTAATTTCATTTTGAAAAGTAAGTTAGAGGATGTGCTGTCAATTTGTTTCTTCCCTCAAATATTATTTACTATTTACACTATGGCTGGTGTTTGAAATTGATACAATCAGTCAGTAGGTGTTGGAACTCAAAATGTCCCTCAGACATTTTTGGCGGTTCCAGGCCCTGGTCAGAAGTATTTGAGACCCTGGCAGGCAGCTGGAAACAGCTGTGATTTTGAGTTTGAGCCATGGAATGATTTACCAACTTTGCAGGAAGAACAAGAAGTCACAAAAGTTTAGATATTATAGTAGAAGTAGTTACAAAGTAGAGGGAAGAATTTTTTAGTATTGTACAACGGGGTTTTAACACCTGTACAGGGGGGTTTTTGTTTTGTACATGGGGGTCAGAGATTTTAACAAGCAGAAATGTAGGCTGGTCCTGTTCCTCCTCCTTCTTCTTCCTTGCCTCCATGTTCTTGAAGATGTTGGCACTCATGGATTGTTTTAGAATAGAGGAGCACCATTTAATATAGGTAGTAGGTATTGGGGAAAAACTGTAAACATTTATCACATAATGTACCATATAAAAGATAGCAGCAGCACAAGGGCCGGGGGAGAAGAAGACGTCAGACAGAGAGGGTGTCAGGGATGTGTGTGCCTCTGCCTGAGCTGCTGACCAAATGGCAGTAGCCAGAGAAGACAATCTTTTAGATAGCTTGCAATAAACTGCCTTGAGACCGAACAACAAGAGACTGCTGAGTTTTCTTTGGAAGCAAGGGTTGGAGGAGAGACTTTACCACCACATGGAACCCCTGGACCAGGCTGGGGTTCCAAAAATTAGGTTAAGCTGTAGTATCTCATTAGGTGCTGTGTGTTAATTGCAGGTGTAGGGTACTACTCCTCTCCTGCCCTCAGTGATTGTCAAATTAGTGCTGGGCAACAAATGAGTTTTCCTGGGTGGTATAAATTTGCTTCCATTCTTTGTAGGTTCTAGGAAACCAAATAAACTTACATGGGTCCCAATTTTCCTCACCATTATCTCTCTCTAATTATGTATTGTGTGTACAGCTGTGTACATAAGTACACAGTATTTTGTGACATTTACATTCTCTAGACAGAGAGACATAATTCTGTCTCTCAGGAAAGAAGAAGAGAAAACAATCTTTATTTCTGCTCCTTTGTTTTCCCCATGTGGAATGTGGTACGGAGATTGTTTACCTGAAGCGATTGCTTGATTGGATTCTGGCAAAGGTTGTTTGGGTTCAATGACTAATCAGATCTAGCTGTTTCTCAGACTCTCAGCAGAGAGTCACAGGTTTGTTAGTTAGATAAGTAAGAAAGAAATAAGTATGTAGAATAGTACAGTATTTCTTTAAATAGTATATTAATGCAATATAGTATAGCTTTAATAAAGCCTTCAGCCTTCTGATCTGGAGCCAGGCATCATCATTTTTTCCCGCATCCAGTGTTTGCTGCATTTTTACTATAGTATCTGATAAAAAAATTCCTTCATTTGATAAAAATTTCTATGCATCCAAGAATTCAGGGCCGGTTTTTTGCTTTAATGATCTTGTGGTGCATTTGTACTCTGTATGCTAATTCAGTGTTGTAGTTAATTTTAATTTTGAAAAAAACATTTTTTACTGAAATACCTGAAATTCACTGCAGTAGCTCTAATGAAAGGCATTTCAAGCTGTCCTAGAGAGAGAAAATGGGAAAAAAAAAAAAAAAAAAGCTATAGACTTAGGCATTAGCTTTAGTTCAGGGCCAAGGAATTCTTTAATGTTGAGTTGTGGCCATAAATGGGATGTGAAAGATGCTTCACAAGTAAGATACGTAAATATTCAGTTGAATCTGGATGGTAAGTTTGTTAAATATCTATACATGTTTTGTATTTTCTTTAGACCTGACTATTGTACAGTGATTATAATACAGCTCTGCTATCACATTAGATATAAAGTCCAGTAGTAACCGTGGAATGAAAGAAAAAGTAATCTTTAATCAATATTTAAAGTTCAGACAGTAGACAATAATTTTTTTAACTTAACTCTGTTATATAAGAAATAGTAGGTTTTCTTCTAAATTGTTAACAAAGAAATCTAAATGGGGATGCAGTAAATGGGATGGAAGACTTTGCCAGTGAGTTAGCAAGTCTGCCATAATTAACCAAAATGTTGCCACATTCGGAGGTGCATTTTCCCATAACAGAGCACTGTGGTGTATTTTCATGCATATAGTGCCATGGAGTGCTGTGCAGTGGGTTATGGCAGAACCTCAGCTGGTGCAGCAGCTAAAGCTGAAACTGCCCAGTGGAGTTCTGCTGTAATTTCATTACAGCTATGTAGGGCACCTCCTTCCTGTGCTCAAGGGAATATTGCAGGTGTGTTTTGGAGCAGAGAACTTTTTCCAAACAACTCAGGGGGTCTGACAGCACTTCCTGGTGGATTTTCAAAAGAGCTGAACTTATCTATGTAAGAAGCAAGGTTTTTCCATAAAACCTCAGCTTTTACTATGGTTTAAGTGGAAAAAAACTCTACCCCACATAGCAGCAATAGGCAGTTGTGTGCTGAGAGTTGTCTCATGTGGGATAAATAAGTGAACTAGGTAATTTCCACAGTGTCATACAAGACTAAAAATATAATGTTTCTTAAATGGAGCTGCTTTTAAGTTCTTGTGATAAAAGTACACAAAATTAAGTGCTTTGAGATAGTCTGAATTAAGTGGTTGAAAAAAAGCGGAAAAGGTTCATGTGAGAGGTGCTGTGGTGACTGAAGAGAATGGCTGTGGCCTCCAAGCCATGCAAATTTCTGTGGTCACTCAAGGCAGAGAGTGGTAAATTATGGAATTGCCCAAGCAGAGAAATATGCCTTTTAGATGTGAACCTGAAAGAAATATGCAGTATGTATTTTTAATTACACTAGACAGGCAAAGAGTTAAAAAAGCCAAATAAGCTAAGTTCTTAAGAATTGGTACAAGAAATTCTTAGACAAGAGGAAATTACATTATTGGATTTGTCTATCAATCTTCTTTACTTCTACCTTTGTGTGCGAATCACAGCAAATATTTTTGTTCATCTCTCCATACTTCTGCTTGTTCTTAGTGTTCTTATGTCACCAAAACAGCCTCTGTGCAAAGCCAAGGCAGAAGCTGTACAGTATTATACATTCTGCTCAGGATAGGCAGTAACATGTTCCCTCCTGAAATGTCTTTTCAGAACTATCAGATTTGAGTCCTTGCCATGGAGCTTCACACAGAGTGTATTATTGCCAAAGACAATTCCAAAAATAAAATTAGACATATGGTACACAGTAATAATGAATGAGAATCCAGGATTTCAATTTGGTTTCATTAAGTGCTCAGGAATCTGGGTGTTTATCTAAAATAGAATTAAGCAGATAAAAAATGAGTTGGAAGTTTTCCCCATATGAACTGTATCAGATACTTTTGATCTTTCCTAGGCTTGCTAGGAAGAGTCATCTTTTATTCTGCAGCTTTAAATAATTATTAGCCTGTTTTGGCCTTCCCTTCCTTCTACTGAACTTTGAGCAAGTTACTGTTTTATTTTCTGTTCCTCATCTATTTTTAAATAGGTGATATGTCCTTTGGTTCATAGGATCATTGTTTAAGAGAAGCCTCCTAAAATTTCTGAACAGCAAAGTACTACAGTTATGTAGAAAAGCTGGACATTAATCTGAGATTTCATCTGAGTTCCTGTGAAAATGTTAGTTTTAGTATTACCCTTGGGATTAAAATTCTAACTTTTCAAAGATTTTGATATTGGGTAGTGAAGGGAAAGAAATTGAAAGAAAATAAATGGACCAGCTTCTGTTAAAGCTCATGGGATCCTGTGATTTATTCATGACCAGCCCTTATTTAATCTAAATTACCTCTTTCATCCCAAAACTTTAGTGAATATCAATCTAGTAATTTTAAAATCTGTTTTGTTACCTTCTTGTACCGTATCCTGTACTTGATATTGTTGTTTACCTCAGCAATGCCCATGTGCACTAGCATGTGTGCCAAAACAGAATTTAATTTTCAACCACAGAGTATGCCTTTATAATAATAAATGTTATGCAATATGTTACATTTTCACAAATGTGGAAACCAAAATACATTTTGGGAATGGAAGTAAAGGGAGAAAAAAACCATTAGATCAATGTAATTTTAGGTTTTTTTCATTATGCATGACAGGAATTGTTAATAAATAATGAAACATGTATGTTGAAACAGTTTTACATTCAGGGTGCATCAAAGGAACAAACTGAAACAAACTAAAAACTGTCAACAAACTTGAAGTTAGCAGCTTGTCCACTGCATACAGCAAAGCATAGCTAATGGATGAGCTGATGGAGGCAGAAAAAAAAAAGCCAAGAGGGACAGTTCTTAGAAATCTAACTTGATTTTGGAAACAAAACTGGTATGAGCAGGTTCACAATCATAACATATATTCTGCATTAGAAAAGCAACTGGAAAACTTGATGAAGACCAATAGAGGTCACTGGTAGGAATTAAAATTAAAATGAACTTTTGGAGTAGTAAGTACAAATATGTGTGAGTAGAACTTCTATACAGTAATGTGTTCTTTTCCTGGAATAACAGTGCAGAATTAACATATGAGGAGAGCCTGGTCCCTTGCTCTGTAACTGCACTGCCAGAATCTTGGGGCTGGTGGATGAACAGTTGTCAAGACTATTTCCTTGCCACTTTTGTCATGTGAATTTTAGACATGAATTATCAAATCCTGAACACATACACCAGAGAGTAATTCAAGGCAGAGAAATCCTAAATTATGTGGGAGGGGGGATGGGAGAAGGGCTTCCCGCCCTTCCCTGGGAGACGACAGCTGTTTAGTTTCCCGCCTCCCCTGCCTGTCAGTCTTTGTTATCCCTTCCCCCGGGCCTTTGTCAATCAGTTGTTGTTACTGCCCCTTCTTCCAGTATGTTCCATGTAACTTGTATCCCCATTGGTTCTCCCCCCAAAACCACTCCCTCTCCCCTTCCTTATTGGTTCTAAGAATGTCACCCCACGTTTACTCCTCCCCAGAGCTGACACCTAATTGGACCCTCAGACCCTAGCCACTCCTATCCCTCGTCCCTTTTATACTCCAGCCCTCCCACTGCCCGGGGCTCTCGGAGTCACCTCCCTCCCGAGCAGCTGTGTCCCTTTCCCTTCACTGTGCCTTCCCGAGTTCCTAAAGCTGCAAGGAATAAAGGTGTTCCGTGGAGTCTACCCGCCTCGGCAGAAGCCCTTTATTTCAGCTATCCGGCACTCAGCATACCGGTGGTCCGCGATTAGGGAACCGTGAACCCCCCGCGGTGCACCCTAGGACTGGAGATCCAGAGAGCAGGTGCCGCCGCAAAATTAAATAGATCTTTGATAGCAGTCCTACTCTTCAGCCTTTTTCTAATATGTGCTGTCATATCCATCTCCCAGTCTACTTCAACTGAACCATAAACTGCAGTTTTAGTTTCAAGGAGTATTTTGTGAAATCAGTTGGTTGCTGGTATCTATCTCTTCTTTTGATACTTTTAGTATTTTTCTTTAGGAAACTAAATAATTTGGGGTGCTTGTCCTGGTGGAGACAGGCCAGAAACTGGTCACACAGCCATGCCACAGACAACCAACATCAGGCTTCCAATAAAATAAGAAGCCACAACAGATGACATCCAGGCAGCTTATGGTGAGAAGCAAAGGACTTGCAAAGGACTCTGGGACCAATTGGGAGTGGCCATGCAGATCAACGTCCTGTGATTGGCCAGGAGGCTTCTAGAACATTCTATGAGAGACTGTATATATGTGTGTTGGCCCCAATTTGGGGTCTTCTGAAGCAGCCCATTTATGTTTTGTTTTGCACCGTTGTTTGTGCCCTTTTATTTATTTAATAAGTATCTTCAGTTTTGTCACTTCAGTTGTACCCGTCCCTTCCTTGTTGCCATGCCATATGACCACACCATCGTCAACCTCCCGAGACCAGAGGCTTTCCCTGTGCAGCCCACAGATCCCTCAGGGTGTTGTTGCCAGCCCATCTCCAGCCGCTCTGCTGCTAGCCAGGTAAGAGACATCACCAGTGGCTGGACACGTGCTGCAACAAATAACATCATCAAGGTTTACAGAAAACTTTTCTTCTGTTTATTGTTGGTAATGTAAAGCTGCAAATACTGACAAAAAGAAGTCAAGGCTTCACCAACAGGTCAAACACTCTTACATCCCATTAGGCACTATCATTCTTTCATTCCCTCTCTATTATTTTGGTTGTTGCTGTTGCTTTTTTCTGTCATTTCTGGTGAAAACATGCTCTGAAAACATTTCAAAATGCCTCAAGACTCATGCTTTCGGTTGTGATAGATAAGTGAAATATATGATATCTTCAGTGCTGACACTTTCTAATGCTTCTCTCTAAATAAATTGCATTAAAATTGACCTCTGCAAATCCTTCTTTACATTATTTGTTCTGGAAGAATCTGTCAGTTTGCAAAAGTATTTTTTTCCTTTTTTCCTTCTTTCTTTTTTCTTTTATTTTTAATGAGGTACATGAAAAGGCCTGCTTTGTATCTATGGTTAACATTTCCATGCTTTTGGAAGAATAATTATCACTTGTTAACTGACAATTTAACAAGTATTTAACTGACAATTAAAACAAGTAATTAAGTAAAAAACTCCTGACATATCTTTATTGTGGTTTTATACAGTACTTTTTGCTTGAAATACCTAGGTTTAGTGTCTACATCCATATTCTATTTTGAGAAATATACAAAGGATTGATGCATGGGGTCATTTGGTTTGGTTTTGTTGTTTTTTTTAACTGACTTTCTTATGCATACAGCCTTTGGAAATCAAAAGTTTTTAAAAACTGTTTTAAAAACCTTTTTGGCTTTTAAAAAGTTTTGTGTAACTGCTTTTTTTCCTGCCTATTTAACAGGGTAAGAGTTTATCGTCAGTAAAACTCTAAATGGCTGTAATAGAAGCTGGCTTTTAAGACACCTGTGTTAGGATAAAATGCCATGGGATTTACTGGCATAGTTCAGGCAGATGTTTTCAGAAATGCAATCATAAGAAATTCCTGTAAAGTGAATAAGCATTTATTATGTTGCACAGTGACCAATGAGTGTGACATATGCGGTGTAAAGGGAAATTAATTAGAAATTAATTCACATCCCATTTCTCAGCAATGGGCAATATCTATTAGCTTATATAATCACAAAGACTAAAACTCAGTGTTTTTTTAACTACTGATTGCTGTTTGAAAATGAAATTAACTGCATCTGATCAGACTTGTAGGAAATCAGCTTAGGTGAAATATGCCTATCACTGCAGTCAGTGAATGCTTCATAATCTCTCTGTATGTGACCAGAACTTTGCTGTCCTTTGTGGATGACCTGTTCTGGTGAGATGAACGTCCATGAAGAGCAGTCCATGCACCAAATCAATGGCCTGTCATAAAAGTGAAGTTTGGACAGGAGAATTATCTGGGATTAGCCATACCTCCCAAACTTATGTTTTGTCCATTAAAACAGAGCTGTCACCTCTTGGAAATGGAGAATGGACTGGATATTTTGGCCTGGGGTATTCACAGGACACAGCAACACAAGTCTCGTGTCTGCTTCTGAGGAGTGACAGCACAGTGCATGCACTGCCTGCTTTGCACTGACAAGGATTTTTATCTTTCAGTGTCCTACTGTGCAACGGGCACAAGCTGCAGGGTCACATGACTTGCATTGCCTTTATAGTTCTATTCAAGAGGAAGCAAAGAATTTTAGACTGTGTCTCATTTGTCAGAGATCACAGGATTCATGTTTTTTAACCTTTCTATGGATCATGAAATTTAGTTCACTTTGTAAGCTTACCATGGCTTTTTCACTCTGAAGTTTATTTTCAGTTATAGTAACCTATAGCAATGCAAATCTCATTGTCTCTGCATCTAATTTGTTTTGGTATTGTATATTTCCAGTGCAGACATAGGGTCTTGTGGCAAACCTTGTGCCTTGCACCTGTTCCTCATGTGTAGAGGATACATCAACATTTCTGGTACTTGGTTATTCAAAAAAACCCCCAACCAATCCTGCAGTGGAAAGGGTAAATTGGCAAATTTGAATGGG
Source organism: Chloebia gouldiae (assembly GCA_003676055.1). Classification (NCBI taxonomy): domain Eukaryota; kingdom Metazoa; phylum Chordata; class Aves; order Passeriformes; family Passeridae; genus Chloebia; species Chloebia gouldiae. The sequence goes on from QUSF01000055.1 coordinate 2,789,034, forward strand.
AGACAGATAAATTTGCAAACAAAAATCCAGATTCCTGGGTTGTAGAGCATAGTTCAAGTATTCGAGCTGTCATTCCATCCACAGGGTTTTATTTACATTCCCATTGCACTCCATCGGTTACAAGCTGAGCTTTAAAATTTTTTATCAGTAGCCATTAAGGTGTCATTCCAGGGTTGTACAAACATGCTCTCATTGGGGAAATTACAAAAACAGCAAATAGATTATTTGAATGATATCTTTAAAACTACCAGGGACAGTTGTACTCCCAGTTTCTGTGTAGAAACAGATTTCCAGTATCAGCCCTTGACTAACAAATTGTATCACTGTCTCTTTTCAAGATTAGACAGAATAAAATTTTCTCAGGAAGGTGAAAATGCAGTTTGTGCAGAAGAGCAGCAGCTGGCTGGATTGTGAGCTAAGTGAGCAGCACTGAAGCACAACTCTCTCTGTGGATCTGCTGGCACTTACCACCAGGAAAGGGCATACCCACTGCACCTGATGCTGGAAGAAACTAGTCAGGGGAATAAGGGCAAAGATTAGTGCTAGAAATGGTTTATTTAGGCTCATCTGGAATCTAGTTCATTCCAGCTCACCTGACGCCGCACTTCGGTGGCAGGAGAAGGGGATGATGCTGGTTGCCAGCAGGCTCTGACCCCCTTTCCCTTTGGCTCACACCACGAGCGGCCACTCCCCAGCTCAGCCATTGGCAGGCAGAGGGTAGCGGTTCAGCCGCAGGTTGTGGTCCATTATAGACAGAAGCAGCCAGTAAGAGTGGAACCACGTTGAAGGATTGAGGAGAAGAAGGAAGCACCCTTGCTTGAATCTCCGAGCAGTCTTTATTTCTCCCCATGCAGGGAGCAGCACAGGTGACAGTGTAGCAGCTAGAAGGGGAGGCAGAGGCAAAAGGGCTCGAAGCAGAGGAAAACAACAACTTTTAAAAGGGGGAGGCTGTCTTCAGGAAGGAGACAGCCTAACAACAAATCATGGGCTAGATAGGAGGAGTATGGGTGTATATACATAAACATAAAACTAATAGGGAAGGAGAAGGGAAAAGTGCATACTTAATATACCAAAAGTGAAGGGAAATATAATAACTGACAACAAAGTTCTAGATAAATGGCTGTAGCAAATAATGACAGACAAGCTGCAGGGGCAGTTTTTGGAGGATGGACAAGGAAGGATCTGGAAATAAGGAAGGCATACACCAGGACTGACATGGGGAAAGGTGGGAAAACAGGTGGTAAACAACTTTGGGGAGAGACTATTAGGAAAACTGAACAGGGGTGAATAGGAACACACCATTAAAACATTTTAAACAATTTTTAAGCAAATAAACTTAAAAATCCCACTACCACATTCGTCCATTGAGATCCACCTAGAGGTGATAGGTTTTTGTTGTTGTACTGGAAAACGCCACATTTTAGAAGTTATTTTATGACTGTGGGTAGATAGCTAAGAATTTCCTAAGATTTCAATGCTCGGGATTGCATAGTGGGGTTTTTTACATAATTTTGTTTATCAGTATTCTAGCAAGCAAGAAATGTCTACTGTTCAGGATTGCAAATAAACACCCCAGCTTTCAAGCAAATAGAGAATTGACTATGAGGAACTCATTAAAAAATATGTAGCTGATTAAGTGGGAAATTTTTCTAATGATTGCTTCTGCTGTTATGAGAAGTTTCTAATTTATTAAAATGGTAAAAAGCATAGAAGAAATTCTGGATAAAATGTTTTCTTTGGTATGTACCAGAACTTCTACAGATGAGGAAGGTGGAGCAAGTGTAATGATTCCAAAATTGACCTGTTGGAAAAACCTTTACTCTGTCTTAGGCCATCTGACAGTTGGTGATATGGTCTTAGATCTTACTGAGCCTTTACAAACCAACTTACTTGTTCCAGGAGAGCACTGGCTGGTGCTCAAGACATCAAAATAGGTAAAGTCTCTACATGTCAGGTTGAGAGCTTTTTTGCAGTCAAGTTGTTGGTGACTGCATTAGTAGTTTTGATAACTTCCGTAAAAAACAGCACTAACCAGGAGCTCAGGTTTTCTTATGCTGAACCAAACCAACCTGGAAACATCATTCCCTTTCATCACCTCCAAATTCCCTTTTATCTGAAGCTCTCTTTCAATTACTCCAAGTGTGAGCAAGAGCACTGAACTCAAAGGATTAGTCACTTGTGTGTGAATGTATTTTGGATTTTTAGTCAAACTCTTACATGAGGGATCTCTTTCAAATTCAGACATTCCTCTCAGCTCATACTATGAAACTTGTAAAGGCTTCTGGGATTTATACCAGCAGAAAAATAGCTCATTTCCTCGTAATCTCCTAATATAAAGGTTAAAGCAACTTCACGCTTCACACTTCAAAAACAGTCATTCATTTGCAAATATGAATGTAGGACCCTGTTGATTAATATTGGTCTGGGTTTTTCTCTTCTGCGGCATTTTTCCCTGTTTGGCTGCTCTGATGTCCCATAAGTAAGTGGTGTAATTGCTGCTGAAATCTGCATTGCTTCTTTGCAGTATGGTCAACAGTAATGCAGAAGTATCAGCTAGAAAACTGATCCTTCAGTAGTAGCAGCAAAACTTGCAAAATGCAGCATTTATGAGATCTCAGCAACATTTTATTTTACAAAACATTTGCTATCTCATTATTTACAAATATCTTAAGGCTTCTAGAAATAATAAAAGAACAAATGCCAATAGATGCAATATTAACACAAACCTGATACTCCTGTCTTATATTCATGTTTGCAAAATTCCTCAGCCATTTTGGCAAGTAACTTTAAAAGCTGGCAAAAATTATTCAGACAAATTTATTGAAACCAAGTATGGAACTTTTTGCCTGTGGAAAACATCACACTATCAAATTGAAGTAAATTGCTAGTGTCTATGTACTATGTGATAATACTTCCTAACTAATAGGTGACCTACTTTCTTAGACATAAGGTGACATCAGTTAGATCCTCTTTCATGCATGTTGAAACTTCAGCAGATGAGAAGTCTGTTGAGAAACAGCTTTTTCCCAAATTCCACTTGTGTGATACTTGTCAAGGTTATAGTTTTTCACATAGAAAAGGCTGAATTCAAGCAAATTTGAAAGGATATGATCCCATCACATGGCAAAAACCAGGTTCTGTTCCTTCCCATCACATGGCAAAAACCAGATTCTGTTCCTCTGGAAAGAGGAAGCCACTGGCTATGGCACTAACCCAGGGAAATAGTAACCATGTTGTGGGAAAAGGTAAAACTGGTTAAGAACAGAGAGGAAAAATCAAATCACAATAATAATTACACTGATTCTATACCTGAGCAATTCAAGATTGTTCTTGTAGCACCTTCTGTGAGGCCACTGTGTGTAGAAGCACCGGCGAGTAGTTCCCCGGTGTGGCCAGTGAGGGCTATGAGAGTGGCCACCCCTGAGTCTCTACAGAGGCTCCCAGGTGGCAGTGTATGCAGCAGCGAGGGTACCGCTTGCACTGTGGTGCTACGAGGATCCAAGATTAAGGGACAAAGGAGTGGACACATGTGTGAAGTCCAAGAAGGTTTTATTCCACGAACCAGTCAGGGACAAGTGTCAGAAAAAACGGGGTCTGGATACAACTTATAAAGGGTGTGAGGTGTGAAGGGGTGGTAACATGGGACAACCAATGAAGGCAAATTACAGTAGAATTACATCATGGGTTATAACCAATGGGGAAAAGATGGGAGAGGTGAGAAGCCTCAGGGACTAACCAACTATTAGAAAAGAGGTGAATGACAGGGAACTTTCGAGAACAAAATGGGGGTGGCAACACTGACAGAGGAGCTGGGCAGCACAACTTGGACTGACAGAACTATTTAAGGATAAAAGAGGAGGAACAGGGAGATTAACACTTTGAGGGACAGTCAAGTGGTGGGAAAACTATGTGGTAAACAAGTCAGGGACAAACCATTATGGCCTAAAACAAACCAACAGATCAAACTGTAAGAAACCAATTACCACATGTTCTGAAAAATAAATCAAAATATCTAATTATGCTTAATATGAAAAACTGTATGGTCCAGTATAGACCAACACAGAAACCATAAACTAGTAAAAAGTACAAGCAGAATCTGAAAGAAAAATGTCATGAAAATTATCTAAAAGATTGAGACAGGCAAGATTATTCTGCTTTTTCCTAAAAATGGTGGTTTTCCTTACACAATGACATACAGATGTCACTTCCATTTCTCATTTTCCAAACGGTCCCTTTTCTGTGTTTTGTGTGCTGCTGAGGGGGATCTGTTGCTCCTTACATTACCTATTGCTGGAAAAAAAAAGTTGGCTGGGCAGTTACTGGGTGGATTTCCTAAGTGTAGTAATTCAGTTAATTATCAAGAGATTTAGCTGGTTTATGAGCTCACTGGTCATTCTCATTAGAATTCCCAACCCCCTCCAAAAGAGGAAAGATGTCCTCCCTGATTTATGGCTTCTGTTTCTCACATTAAAAGGATGCTCAAGCTTCAAGAGAATGGTTCTTGTTGTCCTGTAGAGTTAAAAAGCCATTTTCTTTTTTATGATCTACTCTTCCTTTAGTTGCAAAGTGGGTATTAGTTTATCCCTAATGTCCCCACACTTCTGCAGTTCTAAATTCTTGTCATGTAGCTTTTTTCTAACAGGTTGAGGCTGAATGATCATAGGAAGGTAATCAGGTGCCATTGTTAAGTTGTAACTTTCTGTTCTAGAAGCAGCAAACTGCACCTTGATTCAGTTGTTGAGAGGAAGGCAGAGTAAAAATTCTGGGATTTATTAATTCACGCAGCTTTAAAGACAACTTTAAAATTAGTTCAGTTGCATTTCTGCTACCTTCTGGCCAAGAATCATGGAATGCCTTTTCCACAGTTTCCCTGGCTCTGCTGCAATCTGGGGCTACACCAGAGCGGACTGGAGCTGTCTGTGTCTAGCTCAGGGCAGCCCTGCTGCCAGCTCCCTGCCACCCACACCAGTATGAATGTTATTTGACAAAATGAATAATCTATGGAGTTTCAGAAATATTTGAGGTGGCCTGGCCTACAGCTCAATCTAGCAGTGCCAGGTGCTGCATTTCGCCCTCAAATCCCCGGTTAGCTGGGTAAGTTGGGCAGAGAGAAGGAATTTCTCCTTGGATCCCGGGGGGGCTTTGAGGAGCTCCCTCACAAATCCAAAGTTGAGCTGGTCCCACAAGCAATGAAAGAAGGCGCTCTTCATCTCAGGAATAATTCTGAAGTTTAATGAAAGCCTATAGAGATTCCAGGCCACATCTGTCCTCAAAGGACATCCAGAGGCAGAGAGAGATTCTCCCTGCCAGAGCAGCCAGATATAGGGGGAGCAGGAGAACCCCAGTACGCAATGGGGGAAGGACATGGGGGTGGCTCTCTGGGGGCAAATCCTCAGTGACCACTGGAGAAGGGGGTAGGGGAGGAGCCCCGAGCCAGGGTCCAGTTAGCTGGTGATCCTGACAGAAGGTTCTGGACAAAGGGGAAGGGTCACAAGGTGATGGAGAGAGGGGGATGGGTCAGGCATTTTGGGGTTTGATGGACATACAGGTACTGATGGGAAAGCTGGGATGAACCAAATGGATACAAAGAGGGGGATATGGAGGGATAAACCATTATGAGGGGATATACAGTGTAACACAACTCCACACCAGGCTTGGCACAGTGGCAGGCACAGGTGGGTGATGAGGCTTAGAGCACCTCTTGATCCTTGCAGAGTTTGTCCAAGGCCTGCATTACCTTAGGATTTCTTGAACTGAACTCTACCCTACTTGTTCTTGGAAATCAAGTTAGTTAAGTAGAATATTTGACACATAAGTATGTAATGAAACTCTGAGTTTGGTTTGTGTGCTGTATCTGGTAATTCCCAGCAGTACGGTGAGTGTCAGGGGAAGAGCAAGGGCTGAGCAGCAGCTGGCAGCAGCAGGAAGCTGCCAGACTCATCTCTCCAGCCCAGGTGCCACCAGAGGTCCAGCTGATGCCATCCTGGCAGCAACGGAAAATGCATCGTCTGAAATTAACAGGAACATAAACTACTTCTGTATGGTTTTCAAGTTAATGTTTATGAATGTATATTTTGCAATCACACAAAAATAGTTTTCCATCTTTGAGAAGTTCTAAAATATGTGTAATTTATTTAAATTCTGGAAAGGAGTCCCCAAAGAATGTAACAATTCTTAGAAAACAATCATTACACTTTTCAGAATCACATTTGATGAGTTTGGTGCCACATTATGCCGATATCAACCACAAGAACCCCCATATTGTCCATGAAATAACCAAGTGACGGGATGCACATGTTCTGTGAAGTGACTGTGATAAGGGAATAGGGATGCCTGTTGCCCTTATTCTTAAGATTTTCTAAAGCCTTCTGAGTTTACATTCTTGTAGAGAAGTTTCTCACACAACTTTCTGTAAACAATCTATTGTTTTGCATTCCTTCATAGAGGCAGAGAAATTTGATATACTAGTAGTTTGTCCAATGTCGTTGGAGAGGTGGCACATTCACCCTTCAGTCCACTGTCAACTTTGGAAAAGTATAAATGCTGGAGTCAGAAAATAAACTCTCTCTTTTTTACCTTTGCAATAGCTACGGCTCACGTGCTTTCACGTGTCGTATAGTGACAGATGCCTATGTCTGACAACATTTCTCATAGGCAATAACAGCTGCCAGATTGAGAGAAACCAGTGTGGATGCTGTGTGGCAGCTCAGCAACATTTGGAGTTGCAAATCTGGGAGATTAAAGATTGCTTTAGGAAAAAACCAGAGCTTTGCTTTAGCCAGTGACATCCTGAAGTAATAACTGCTATTTGCAGGTATACTGAGTGAGGGTTGAGTGGCTTGGGTTATACTTTTTCCTGGCTTAGGAATATTAGTTATGGGTGTCCACAGAAGCTAATGGATCTTTGAGAGATTAGCCTAAGGACAAAAATTATTCCTCATGTTACAAAATCCAATTAAAATTTTGAAATTGCATGAAAATACTGTTGATAGCTATAAAACAGGAAGAATAATGGAGTGCAGGAAGTTTTTCTGGATTTCAAATACTGCTTAGTGGTTTTTCACTAAAAGTTAATTGGATTTCATGCTAAAACAGCATAGGGAGCCGAAGTTAGAAGCCAGGGCACTGGCAAGGAACTTCTGTTCTCACTGGAATACAGAGTTAGGCATTTTTTACTTTATTCTGGCCCTTCAGACCTTTAATGTCCTGGTCTGTCTTCATTTATAAATAATTTGCTGATAAAGATATCCATGAGTTCATTCTATGAACAGCAAGACTGGTGCTTTTGCTGTAAACAAAAAGAGCACTTCAAAAGGAAATGCAAGAAGAAGATGAAAGATGAAAGGATGTTCCAGGAGGATTAGATGTGTCAGGGGCTTCATAATTTGGGGTCCAAAACACCCAGAGAGTCCTTGATAAAATAAAAAATTGGACCCCAAAAACAAGAGTTGGTATTTCTGGTCAATTCAGGGGCAGAAAGGAGTACTGTTCAGTGGCTACCACCTGGGTGCACTAAAAGTAAAGACTCAATTATGGTCATCAGGGCAAAAGAGGAACCTTTTAAGGTACCATTCTAAAAAATGTAGAGATATAATTGGAGAATAAGTTTTGCCTAGGGAATATTTTACTAGTTAAAGAGGCAAATTATAATTTACTGGAAAGAGATTTAATGGTAGTGCTGGGGATAAGCTTGATTGCACAGGACTCCCAGCTCATGGTAAGTTTATATAAACTAAGCACTGAGGATGAGAATGAGATAAATCCTAAAGTCTGGCACACTCAGGAGTGGGTGGGAAGGATAGAAATGGAGCCAATCCACATTGAAATTGAGAGACCAGAGGATCCTGAGGTTAAGTACCTAGGACACTGGTTAATGAAAGGTAAGAAGAAATTAGATCAGGACAGGATAGCAGGGATTATCACCTTACCCCCTCCACAAACAAAAAGGAAGGTCAGGCAGCTGTTGGGGCTTCTGGGTTACTGCAGGCAATAGATTGATGGATACAATGAGAAAGTAAGGTTTCTTTATGAGAAGCTTACCATGGATAGGCTAAAGTGGACAGAGCAGGATGAAGAGGGTTTCAAGGAGTTGAAGGAAACCCTCATGGCAGCTCTGATGTTGAGTCTCCCTGATGCAAAGAAACTTTCACCTATTCATGTCACACTGCCCATAGGGTATTAACTCAGGACTGGGCAGGGGCCAAAAAACCAGTGGGGTATGTATCAAAACATTTAGACCCTGTAAGCAAGGAGTGGCCTACCTGCTTACAAGCAATTGTAGCAATGACAATATTAGTAGAAGAGACTAAGAAGGTGACCTTCGGGCACTGTTTGTAGTCTATACCCCCCACAGTGTAAGGAGTATTTTGCAGCAGAAAGCAGACAAGTGGCTGACTGATGCTAGACTTCTAAAATATGAGGCTATATTAACCACTCCCGTGATTTGGAATTGCGAACAACCTCGGCACAAAATCCCACTCAGTTCCTGTTTGGGGGAGGCCACAGGAGTGCTTATCCATGATTGTGCTGAAGTGGTGAAGCTGCAAACCAAAATTTGACTAGATTTAGAAGAAGAAGAATTAGAGGAAGGGGGGAAATCGTTTGTGGATGGCTCAGTGAGAGTCATAGATGGGACAAGGAAATCAGGTTATGTGGCAGTAGATGGCAAAACAGGGGAAGTAGTAAAATCAGGACCCCTGAATGCCGGATGGTCAGCACAAGCTTGTGAATTATATGCGGTACTAAGGGCCTTACGGAAATTAAAGGTGAAAAAGGGAACAATTTTCGCAGATTCAAAATATGCATTTGGGGTGGTACACACTTCTGGAAAGATTTAAGAGGAAAGAGGATAGCTTAATACTCGGGGATGAGGATTTGAGCATAAAGAAATAATCGGGCAAATCTTAAAGGGTATGAGGGGACCAGAGGCAATTTCTATTGTCCATGTGAAAGGGCACCAAACAGGAATGTAGTTCAAAACCTGAGTGAATAACTTAGCAGACAAAGAAGCCAAGAACATGGCTTTGATGAAGGTAAATACCCCGGAAATTGAGGAAGGTGAGGTCCAGGAATATCCCCTGCACCTTTCCCTGAAAGAAATTGAAGGGTATGAAAAAATAGGAGGCCGACTAGAAGGAGGTAAGTGGAAATTGCCAGACGGGAGACAGCTATTGTCTAAAGGCTATGCCAGAAAAATCCTAGGGAGATTACATCAACAGACACACTGGGGAGCCCAGGCCCTGGCAGAGTAATTCCTGAGATTCTTCAAGTGTAAAGGGATTTATGAATTGGTGAAACAAGAGGTGCAAGGGTGTATGATTTGTCAAAAGGTTAATTGGGCAAAAGCACAGTAGGTGGCATTGGGAAATCACCCAGTGGCATATTGGCCTTTCTAAAGAATTCAGGTAGACTTCACCGATCTGCCAAAAGTGGGGAAATATAAATTTTTATTGGTAATAGTGGGCAAACTAACCCACTGTGTAGAAGCTCTTCCAAGTAGTATCAAAGTTTCTACTGGAAGAAATCATACCCCTATATGGCTTAGTAAAATGCATAGATTCAGACCAAGGGACACATTTCACCTCAAAAATCATTAGACAACTAGCCGACACTCTAGGGATCTGGTGGGAGTACCACACCCCATGGCATCCTCAGAGCTCTGGTCAAGTTGAGAGAATTAATCAAACATTAAAAGCTCAATTGGCAAAATTGATCTTGGAAACAAAAATGTCCTGGCTAAAGTGCTTCCCCTTAGCTCTCCTAAATATCCGGTCCATGCCTCATTCCAAGACTGGGGTATCACCCTTTGAAATGCTGTACGGGATGCCGTACAAACGTGATGTGCCAATGGCACACCCGAGGATAGAAGATAGACAGATACAGCCATATCTCATAGCCATAAGCAAGAATCTGCAGGAATTGTGGAAGCAGGGAATAATAACACAAAGTACTCCTTTGTTTTTTCCATTCATAAAGTACAACCCAGGGACAAAGTGCTCATAAAAACCTGGAGGGAGGCACCTCTGTCCCCTCACGGGGAAGGCCCTTTTCTTGTCATCTTAACTACAGACACAGCAGTATGAACAGCAGAAAAGGGTTGGACACACACATTTCAAGTGAAGAAGATCAGGCACCAGGAGGAGACGCCAGAGTGGAAAGTAACCTCTCCCGCTAGAGATCTAAAGATAACCTTGCTTCGGCCAAGTAATGACTAATGGAGATCAGATAAGGTGCACAGAACTTGGTTGTGAATGTTAAGCATTTGCACATTTCAAATGCAATTATTGTAATGAGGTTTGGGTCACACATTTTAGAAGTGGTTACTGGCCGAAGGGTTTGTGCAGTAAGTGCCTAGAAGGGGAGCTGTGCCTGACTAACCATGTTTTAGAGATTGCCACTAGTCTGCGGGTAATCGAAGTAGACTCCAAGATCTAGTTTCACTTGTTTCAAGACAGGTTGATGGGAAAACTAAGATCAAAGGCTCAAATCATTACCATTGAGTGCCAGAGGTTAAACAAAGTACCCTGCAGTGCAGACACTGTTAAACTATCAAAGTGGGGCACCTTTAAAAGGAGGTATGCAGCTCGGTCCAAGTATGAAACCACTGAAGCCATCTTCTCTTGCTGACAAGAAGATTGCTTACCTCACCTCTAGTGGCAACCCAGTGGGCGTAGGCAAAGGCAGAGGAATATTAATAGTGGGGGTCCTGATGAACCTGAGTCTAGCCATGTGCCTCAAGACTAGTACACACTTGGAAAACTCGCCCAACATGGAGGGGCAGGGCCCCGGTAATGGGTACACGTGTAATGCCTAAAGACTGTCTGGGGAGGACAAGGAGAATTGAAGGCTTTGACATACTCAGCCCAAAGAAACTGCAGCGAGGGTAAGCTAAGCGGGCACTGTCCCGTAAATGGCACTCAGCAGGGGATATGTGAATTAAAGGAAAGCTAAAATGTTACTTACAAAGGGTGACCTAGAAGAATGTCCAGTCAGAGCACAAAATATCTAAAAGGAAGGTTAGGCAAACACCTATTCATGTCTGTGGTAAGTGTAACCGCATGGTATGGATCAGAGGGAAAACCACACCACAGATGCCCTGGAACTACTATCCAAACAGCATTCCCAAATGAGGGCCTTTGTATACCAGAACAGGATAGCCCCAGATTATCTGCTAGCAGAAGGGGGAGTCGGTGAGAAGTTCAATGAGTCAGAGTGTTGTATTGAAATTGAAGATTACAGGGAAACTATCAGAGGATTGGCAGCTAAAATTAAAAAGGTGGCACACGTCCCAGTCCAGAAGTGGAATTCCATCCTCCAGGCATCCTGGTGGGACCACCTGTTTGAAGGAGCTTTGTGGAAGAAAGTGGTACTTTTCATATTATGTTCAATAGCTGGACTTATATTCCTGCCTTAGTACCTTGCTTTATCCGACTAATTCATTCAGTGGTACAGGGCATGCAAGTTGCAGCCATGCCCATGGACCCAGAGGGTGCCACCGGGAAGTTAAGCCAGGTATCAAAAATAATGAAACTGGGGGAAGAAGACACAACTAGTAGAGCAGCAGATGCCCTGGCAAAATTCGAGGAACAAATAAAAGGACAAGGGGATGCTTACTAAATGTACCAAGAAATTCCATGGGAAGAGTGGGATAATGAATTTGGAGGGAACTAGGTTGTTTTTTTTTGAACTAGGGTTTGGTTTTGGTTTTTTTTTTTTTGAGCACTGAAATAGTTAGATTACAGGATGGTTGCATGCATTCAGCGGAAATCCACTAAGTTTAAAACTTTTAAAAAGGCACAAATTATTGTGTTAATGTAGAAGAGGGATTGCTATGTGTAATATGGATAATTCGTGCCTATAAAGATATATATATATATATATATAATATGTTATATTGCTGAGGAATTTTTGTATAAAGTTTTAAGCTTGCAAGACAGAGCTAAGGGATTGTCTCACATATGTCAAAATCACCACTGACAAAGGGGAGGAGAACTTCATTTGCAAACGAATAAACGTAGCTTGCCTGGAGATGGGGCGTTCCCCAAGGTGATCTGAGGAACTCGCAAGTGATGATAGACTCAATAAATATCTAAGACTGAGATAGCTGGAGCCACCAGAAAGATATATCTCAATGCCAAGTTCCAGTGACTCAATCAGGGACATACATCGCTCTCTGAAATACCTACCCCCCCCCCCCCCCCGCAGCCCCCCGAAGTTGCCAGGCTAGCCCAGATATGCGAGGCCTTGAGGGGAAGTATTTCAGGAGCAAGGCAAAGATTCCAAAAGAGGCTCCAATGTTAAGGTGGGGTTTTTGTCTTTTGTTTAATGCCTGCTTGTTACCCTTCCCCCCCCCCCCCCCCCCCCCCCCCCCTGTTTCCCTAGTCCCTTTCTCCCACACCCAGCTGCCGTGTTTCCAGGGCTTTTCCCTGCCTCTCCTCCTTCCAGGTTTCCCCCTGCCCATACCCTGCCTCTTCCGAGAATCGGGTATAAAATCTGTGTTCGCCCATCCTGAGGCGTCTTGGAAGCTTCCGGAATAAAACCACCACCCTGTTCCCCTTCCAAGTCCCGTGTCACTTCTGTTGGTCCCCGCACCTGAACTGAAACTGCAGAGCATCCGAAAGGGGGAACGGCTGATTTTCCTCTCCTCTCCTGCCACTAAATCTCCCGCCACTCAGGGGAGAAAAGCGGACGGCACGCACCGCAACAGATGGTAGCAGAGATGGTTTCATTTTTCATTTTGGGATTCGTGGTGGCGCCTGCCTCACAGAAGAGGAAGAAGGAAAGAGAAACACCTCCAGCCAAGAAAAGCTCTGCACGACGACGCTAAGAGGAACGCAGCGCCGAGCGGAAAAAAACCGAGGTTCCCGGACCCTCTTCACGTCTCTGCTCTCTACCCCAGCCGGAAACAGCCACGCTGCTGGGGCAGCTGTGCTGCAGGGGGCCTTAAGGGGGGTAGACTTACCCCAGGACAGAGAGGGAGGTTTGGCAGTGCTCGATGGACTGAGCCCGAAGAATGGCGTGTTGAGGGACGGCACTTGAAAGGAGATCACCAGAGACTAATAGTGGCCGAACCCAAAGCTTTGGGGATGAGCCTTAGTTAACGGGAACACCTAGGTCTCTGGAAGAGCCAAACAATGAAAGAAAACGTTCCCAGTTCAGCGCAATTTTTCCATCACCCGAGAACAATGAACAAGCCACCACTACTCGCGCCTGGAGAGTAAGCGAGTCTGGAGCAGGGAAAACCCTGGCGGGCGGCTGAGTTTCCCCTTTCTTTTTTTTTTTTCTGCATTTTAACCACTGCCCGCACCCAGATCCGGGCTGTATTTTTGCATGTCCGCAGCGGACGGGTGGATTTTTTCTTTTCCGAGGGGGAGCTAACCCTTCTCGGTCTTTTGTGGGGGGGGACTCATATTTGGGGGCCTTTTCTTCTTCTCGGAAAGCTGTCCTTTCTATCCTCTCCTCCCTGTTCTGGGCTCTGGGGGCAGAGAGGGTAGAAAAGACACAAATGGGACAGAATTGTAGATTGCAATATGTCAGCTATAGGAGAGTTGCTAATATTTTAAAAGAAGCCCTTCACATCCACATATTTCGTCGACTTTCAGTCGCGTCGGGCCCCTCTCCTGTAGATTTCCCCTTTAGCTTCTGTAAAGCTCCCCATTCCCTTTTCCCCGCCAACTTTCCTAAACTCTCTCCCTTGGGGATGGCAGTGTACAAGCCATGCCAAGCGCCCTGCCAAACCCTGCTGCTCTCCCTTGGGGGTAGCATTGGCCGTGTCGCCCTGGGCAAGATGCAGCGTGCCCGGCACCCCCTCCCAAGATGGCGCTGGCCACGCCACTTGGAACCCGTTTTCCCGCCTTGATCCTTCTCTTCCGCCCCGAGTTTTCCCACCAGCCCCACTCCTCCCCCAAGGGCCCTGCACCATCCTGCAACAAGGCCAGTCCCTATTGTGGGAGGGCAGGGTTGGATCAATCCCCCAGTCCTTCTTCTGGCTCTCCCTGTGGGGGGAAGGATTGCCGGGAGCACCTCTCATCAGAGGATGTTTTTTCTTAGGAGATCAACCCCGTTTTTAGGGGGACCTCCTTTGGAGGAAGGTGAAGCCAGAAACCTGGATCAGGAATCCACCGTTTTGTTTTCTCCCTAAAATGGTGGTGCCCAGATCCACCCCCTACCAAATCCCCTTTCTAATCATGACAATCATTAATCAAGTGATTGTCTGATTCCCTTATCCCATCCCTTATGTGTACCTTACCCAAAATTTCCTTTTTATTTCAATACAAGCCTTTTTTTACTACTCTTGATCCCTTTAAAATAATTGTCTTGATTGAGTTATATTTTATAGAAAGGTCATCCTCCTTGATAATTGTTCATAATGCTGTGCCCACTTCGCAATCAAAAATCAAACCAGAGAAGCCACATTGCTGCTTCTGTTCCAGTTCTGCAAGAACTTAAACACCACAAGCATTGCAACAGATCAAGCCATGAATCCTGCTTGTACCTCTGATCTGGAAGAATTTGTTTGGGACAATTTTACATGTTTTGTTTTAAGTTTTAAAGTGAAGAAAAGTTTTACCCCATGTATTATAATTACAATTGAGTTATCCTTGTCTGTTATCTGTTATTTTTCAATTTATGACCTTTTAATTATTTGTAATAATACTATATGACCTTTATGTTTTATTAATTTGTTTAAACATCACAACTCTCTTTCTTTTTTGAAAAAAAAAGAGTGAGCTACGGAGGCAGGGTTTTCCTCTTCTGTTTAATGCCTGCTTGTTACCCTTCTACCCTTCCCCCCCCCCCCCGTTTCCTTGGTCCTTTTCTCCCGTAGCTGGCTGCTGTGTTTCCCGGGCTTTTCCCTGCCCCTCCCCCTTCCGTGTTTCCCCCTGCCTGTTCCCTGCCTCCTCTGAGATTCAGGTATAAAAATCTGTGTTCGCCCGTCCCGAGCGGTCTTGGGAGCCATGCCGGAATAAAACCACGCTGTTCTCCTCCCAAGTCCCGTGTCGCTTCTCTCCGTCCCCGTGCCTGAACTGAATCTGCAGACCCAAAGGGGGAACGGGTGATTTTCCCCTCCTCTCCTGCCACTAAATCTCCCGCCGCTCGGGGAGAAGGCAGGCGGAGCACGCGCTGCAACACTCTATTGTCTAGATTGGCTACTGCAAGAGTCAGAATGCTTGCAAATTGCACTTGAAAATTTTACTGGGCAAATTTCAATCCATTTCTCTAAACATAGACTGTTGTATTCGTCCTTTAGCCTGTGTCATAGTTTGACACTGGCACAATGCCAGCGCCCCATGAAAATGCAACCCCCCAAATGACTGCTGTGAGATGTGATCAGGAACAGAGCAGAGCAGGCCCAAGCTTAATAACAAAGGAAAAACTTTATTAAACTCCTACTATAAAAGGAAAAAAGAACGAAAAATATGCACTACAACCAAAATGAAAACCTTCCAAAACATTCCTCCTCCCCTCCAATTCCAACAAACCACAGTGAGACACAACTTGGACCCCCTATCAGGTTCCCACCCTTCAGAGAATCAGTACTCAGTCCATCAAGGGAGAGAGGAGTCCCTCCTCTGCCATAGACCCCCCAAGAAACACAGCTGCCACCTCTTCTGTTTTCATGTCACACATGGCACCGCCCAGAGAAAATCTGCCAGTGTGACACTCTTCTTTCCATGTCATAGTACTCTCACCACTGTGAGAATTTCCTCCACCCTTCCATCTTCAGGGAGCTGGAGACAGTTCCAGCCCCTCCCCGCTTTTGCCTACCTCAACCTGGGCCCTGCGGCAGGTCTTCCCGGGACCAGTGTCTCGCCGGAGACCCCGCGAAGGGTTCAGCGGCAAGAGAGGTATCCCTGTTGCCAGACAGCTAGAGACAGATGATGCTTTCGCCAGGCGGGATGTCTCACGGAGGGCTTTATTTCTCGTGGGTTCCAGAAAGGAAAGGTACAGTGAGGGGCAGAGGGATCCAACCACATGAGAGGGGAGCGGGCTCCGAGAGCGCTGACCACGGGGCGGGGTAAGGTATAAAAAGGGGACAAGGGACAGAAGTGGCTAGGATCTCAGGGTCCAACCAGGTACAAGCAGAGGAGGGGGAAAAGTGGGGTGACATTTTTTGAACCAATAAAGAAGGGGAGAGGGAGCGGTTTTGGGGGAGAGAGCCAATACCAATACATATAACTTAGAACATACTAGAACTTAGGTCTGGGGGACAAACTGATTGACAGAACTTGGTTGTCATAGAAACAA
Source organism: Chloebia gouldiae (assembly GCA_003676055.1). Classification (NCBI taxonomy): domain Eukaryota; kingdom Metazoa; phylum Chordata; class Aves; order Passeriformes; family Passeridae; genus Chloebia; species Chloebia gouldiae. The sequence continues at coordinate 2,805,282 of QUSF01000055.1, forward strand.
AGGGTGGCCGTTAGGGGAAGGTGCGAAATTATACATCTGTTGATTCCCATGGGAGGGCAGGTGGCCCTTCTCCCAACCTCCCTCCCACAGGGCCCCATGGCTCCCCTCCCTCACCCAGCCACAGACTGGGCAGGGGAGAGCCTGCACTCTCTGATGACTGGAACCAAAGAGACCAAGTTCCCCTGGGAGTTCTGCTTTTAACCCCTCTGTGTTCTCAAGTCATGCCCAGCCTCCAGTGGTCAGCCCACACATAAATATCCAACGCCAACCACTGATTTGCCTGACCCTCTTCCTCCTCAGAAAATTCTTTTCTGTGTCAAACTACGACAGCCTGATTCCAAGACCTTTAAAAAGTGTTGTACCCCTTGATGCACTAATCATCTTCACCAATGGATCAGGACAGTCCCGTAAGTCTGTTATAACTTGGCAAAACCCTGTAACACATGACTGGAAATCTGACAGTGAAACAGTAGAAGGTTCATCCCAAATAGTTGAATTAGCTGCAGTTGTTAGAGCTTTTTCTAAGTTCACATGTCTTTTTAACATGTCTTTAATCAGTGACCTTTAATCTAAGGTCACTGATTCTACTTATGTTGGAGGCTGCTGATTCCGTCCCCACTTTGAAGACCAGATCTCTTGTCAGCCTGGTTAGCTGTCCATGGGGTGGACAGACAGCAAGAGGCACTGCCTGCTGAGCCTTGCAGGGCTTTAGGAAGTGCCTTCGTGGGTCCAAGGTCTCTGCTGGTCCCACCGGCAAGGAAGGAGGCAGCAGTGTTCTGGGGATAACTCCAAAGTTTAATAAGACTCCAAGGACAGGCCCGGAGCCCAACTGAACCCGAATGCATCCAGCAGAAAAGAAGGAGCTCAGGGCCTGAACAGCGCCTGATATAGGGAGGGCAGGGAAACCTGATTAGCTAATGGGAGAAGACATGGGAGTGGCCCTCCTAGGGGAGGACAACCAGGGTACTCATTTAGGAGGGAGGAGGGGAGGGGCCCCAGGCTATTGTCCAGTGACCTGGGAGGGGTCAGAGGCATGAGTCAGGGTTTTTGTGTTTGATGGAAATACAGGTGCTGCTGGGAAAACCTGGTATGAACCAAAAAGGGCACAGGGGGGTACAGAGGGACAAACTATTTTGAACTTGCATACAGTGGAACCTAAAAACATAACTCCACAGGAGTCATTGTCAAGAGAGCTGAAAATTCGTTTCTAAAGGCAGTTTCTAGTGTTCAGTTATATTCTTTGCTTAAAACATTAATTTTTGTTCTTTCTCAGAGACAGCATCTATATTTTGTCATGCATATCTCTTCTCACACTTCCTTACCGGGAGTTCTGTCCAAAGTCAATAAACAAGCCAATACCTTAACTATGACCATACACAGTACACTTCCAAACATCTTTGAGTAAGCACAACTCAGCCATGCATTCTTCCACCAAAATGCACCTGCCTTAATACGCATATTTAAACATTAATATCACCAGAAATCAAGCAGAGCCATTGTCACATGCTGTGACTGCCAGAAATGTTCTCTGCTGTCTATTGGAGCAGGAGTAAATCCTAGAGGGCTTCACAGTTCACACATTTGGCAAAGTGATGTGACCTGTTCTGCGTTTATCGGTCACTTTTAAATACATACAATTTTCAATGAACACTTTCTTAAGAGCAATCTTTGCTCACATAAGTGAAGCAGTAAATTATGTAATTAAACATTTTCTAACAATAATTTTCAACTCTAGGTGTCCCACGAGGAGAAATAGGAATGTTATCCACAGTTGAAAGGCTTGCTAAGGCCACATATGTTCAATTTTTTAAATAATTCCTTTATGGAACCAAATCCCTCAATTATCAGGCATTTTTCTAATACAACACAGGCGCAATTAAAATAGAGACCTCCAGTGTTAATTAAAGATCTTGAAACAGGCCAAATTATGGGACCCTTTCCTCTGATTACCTGGGGAAAGGGATATGCTTGTGTCTCTACAGGTAAAGGACCTCGGTGGGTTCTATCAAAGAACATCAAGCCATATCTGCAGCCTCTGCAATATCACCAAGCTCTACAGGAGGACCTCAAGGAAGAACCTGCAGAAAAGACACCTTGATTCTTGCTAATAGCCATCCCTCACCCCCTATTTCTGATTAATGCCAGTGTTTTCTTAACCTCTTAAGCATTATTAAATTTTGAGTTTCATTTGCAAGTTGTTCCACCACACATGACTCCTAGAAAACTCCTGCTTGCTATAGCCATCATAATTGATGCCATGCTGTTTGCTAAGACCTGGGAAGTCCCACAGCCAAAGAAAAATATCTGGGTTACATTAGCTAACATCACCAAGTAGGATACCCCGTGTCTGTCAGTAGCCACCCCGATAACCCCATTTCCACCTGCTTAGTTCAAGAACCAGCGGATATGTGGCCCTTAAATAAGGATGCCATCCATGTTTTGCATCCCCACAAGGAACAGATTCAGAATCCTGTTGATAACTAGAATTACTGGGCCAGGAACTTACCGCACGCATCACTAGAACCCCAAGAATTGGAATTTCTAGGCTCTGTAAAAATTGATTTTTATGTTGGATTTTATTACATCAAAATTACTCCCAATTTGTTACATACTATCATTAATGCCAATGCTATAAGAAAGCAACCAAATACATAGTAAGATGTTTCCCCACATCATACAGACTTGAATTAAGGGCAGGCCATGTAACTTAGGGAGGCTTACTGTATTAGCACCTGAGATTGCCCCAGTTCATGAAAAAAAGGTCAAACATAAGAGATTTATCCATCAATTTGAATCAGACTGCAAAGATGAAATTAACTTCTGGAGTGAAGGAAAAAAATGGCAGCCTCAATATTGGCACCTGGGGTTGCTGCAGCAGAAGCTGTGAAAATGTTGAGCAATCTAGGATGTTGGCTAAGTAGGCAAATCAATGCTATGTCTCAGCACTGAGTGAGCTACTGATAGATGTGGACAGTATCAGACATGCTACCCTGCAAATGTCTTCCATGCACAAGGACATGGTTGTGAGGATTTTGAAGGCATGTGCTGCATGAATCTCTGGGATCACAGAGAGTCCATACACAAAAACATCCAAATTCTCAAAAAGGGAGTCAGAAAACTACAAGTGGAGAATGATGAAGACTGTCTTGAAGGACTGTTCAAAAAATGGAACTTACCGAGTTGGGCTTTAGCTTTGCTCAAAATGGGTTTTTGTAGTTGTTGTTGTATTTATGTTATTACCCTGTTTTATAAGTTGTTTGCTGAGAGTTTTTCAGAAATCTTTACAGAATATTTCTCTAAAGAGAGGGGGAATTGTGGAATTGTAGAATGTCATCCGACTGGGATTACTGCTTCAGATGCATTTGCAGAGGGCTTTGGCTACAAACCATGGCAGGCAGGGCACTGAGGGGAGGCGATAGGCTTCTCCTTAAGCCAGGTCTTATGAGCTCTCAGAGAACTTATCACACCTTAGATAGCCCAGCTACCCCGAATGACATAAAATTAGCAGGATGCCTTCTGAGGTTGTGTTGGAAACAAAAAAAGTTCTAATAAAAGGCAAAATAACAAAGCTCTTACAGAGAAAAACTGAGCCAGGGGCAAGAGGTTCTTGCTCCTGCTAAAATACCCCACAAAAGTGATTATTTCCTTTGTTCTCTTCTTATTCTAGTGAATTACCTTGGCAGGACTTTTTAGCTTCTGTCCAATTGGTTAGTGTTTGTGCTATTGGTTAGTGTTTGTGCTATAAAATATGCTCTGGTTTAGAATTATAGAATAATTTGCTTTGGAAGGTACTACCAAGGACTTTTAGTCCAGCCTCATGCTCAAACAGACCTTATAAGACCAAGCTGTGCAGGCATTTCTCTTGAAACCTTCCAAGTTCTGGGAAAAGGTGTTGAAAAAGATGAAAATTTGACAAGAAAATTTCACAGATATGTATGCTTGGCAGAAAGCTCACTGAATTTAGAACCTGAGAATGGAACAGAGATGAGAGCAAGTTTTGATACAGAAAAACAGTAGATGCCTAAATTGACAATTGATGAGCCAGTCATTACTGGACAACTAAGAAAGCAAAGGTTGAGTTGGAAAGAGATTTTATGACTACAACAAAGGATATGTTGCTCTAGTAAAAACAAGAAAAATGTTTTTACCAAGCAGAAAAAGGTCTTAGGAAAAGCAGAAAGATACCATAGGCAAACAAGCATGCCAATATGGCAAGTAGAAAAAAGGTCTAAGAATTTTCATAGCAAGAAAGCTGAAAAACAACTTTAAGCTTAAATTGTAACATACTAACTCATGTGATTGGATAGTACTGACCATAATATGGTAATGATAGTAGTTATGATAGGCTATAGGTAATAGTAAAGGTATTGACTGGATGTTATGTATCAAGATGCTCAGCAAAGAAAAATATATAATTCAATGTAACCAAAACTGAAGTGTCTTCAGGCTTGTCTATACGTGTAGCTGACATCTGTAGGCATGGCTGTGTCACCTACGACCCAAGACTGCTGTAAAATCTTCTATACAATAGACAGCATTTTGAAGAGCTGCCTGGAGTCCTGCATCTCTCGTCTCAGACTCTTACTAAAAGGTGTTAAGATAATTGAGAGGACAAGTTGTCCTCAATTCAGTGCATAGTTGTAATCAACTCTCAGGAGATCCTTATCTCCAAGACTTTAATAAGATCTGCTAAAAGAGTGTAGCCTTTAAGTATGAGCCCCAGTAAGAAAAAAAAGTTATCAGATATCCTCTCAGTCAGCAGACAATTTGGAATACTGGATCATTTGATTCTCTGAAAGACAAGCTTTAACTATTTCATCTTTTATGTGAAAACTTTTTCTGTACACAGAGTGGCAGTGTGGATGGCAAAATTAACTGATGACAGGATGGTAGAGGTGAAAGATTTCTGAGTACTCACTGACAGAGGCAATAGTTTACCCTAAAATGGCACAGTTCTTAGAGTGCTAGGTCTGACATTAAATTCTCAGGATTTGCAGCGCTACAAAAAATTACCTTGAACATATGGAATGATGATGCAATTTTAAATGAAATCTCTATATTTCTGCATTTGCCTCTAGGCTATTTTTGCATTTCCTTATGATTTGATTTCTCCTGGGCTAGATTTAGGTCATGATAGGAGACAAATCAACTAAGAAAGCTGGCAATGGAAGTAAAGGAGTGGTACATATTGACATTTCAGGATGTAGTGTCTTAGATATTCAGTTAAAAATGTTACAGTTTTGCCTGGGTAGAGTTTCAATAACTGGACTATTTGAAAGTCAAGGAGTCTGGCATCTGGACTGAGGGCCTAAGAATGTAGCCTGTAAATAAGAATCCATTCCCTGAATTTTCCCAATAAATTGCTGTTTTTAATTTCATGTGACTTCCTTCCACTTGGATCCACTAAAAGTTTGGAAAGCTGTTCTTACAAGGTTTGTTAGTAGCAGAAGTGTACCTAGAAAATCTTTATCTAACTTTTGATGATCTGCCTTTACAAAACTATTCAAGCTACTGAAAGAATTCTCTTCCAAGATAAAACAGCAACAATAAAAGCAAAGTGAGAGACCTTGCTCCACAAAAGATAAACAAAGGAGTTTTTCAAGAATCCTAGTCAGTTGGCTTTGCTGCTGTGTTTTTTGCTCCTGAATCCAAACTTATGAAAATCTCTTATCTTCGATTACATCCATCATTTGTAATTTTTCTAACATCAGATGAAAATAAAAGGGAGAATATTGTTATGGGAAATGGGTGTGCAGCTGCTGAGGCAGATGAAAGTTAAGTGCGGATTTATACCACCCACACCCATTGGAGGCTGAGACCTTGTAATATATATTTAAAGGTACTTCCCATTTCTTAACTTTTTTTTGTATAAATTAATTTTTCAGACATTCTATCTTTATGGACATTTGCTGCCACTTCTATTTGTAGAGTTTAATGGTAAGTTATCCTTTCTACTAAAAATGATTAGATCAAATTATATTTTCCCCCATGATTATTTGTTCAATCAGTTCCTGATTTTCAAGCATAGAGAAGAAAATTCTTGTCCGCCATAGCACCTGTTGCTGTGTCCTATGCATTCACTTAAGCTGATGCTGTAGATAGCCAAGAGCATTGAATGGAGTGAAAAAGATAAATGGAATTTTTGTACTTTCCTATGGGAACAAGGACATTTTATTTTTGTTGAGCCAGTCTGTAACAGAAAAAAAAAAAGTGAAAAATTAATTCTGTCTTCCCTACCATCTTAGGAATTAGTATTGATGCCACTTTATGAATAAAAGAACCTAATTTTCCTGCAAGTTATGACCAGGTGTTTAAACAAAAGGCCATCATTCTTACTCTGATGTTTCTTCATTGATGTACTGCTGGTTACACAAGGGAAATTTGGCATTCTGTTTGCAAGCTGGTATTGATCAGTGGTGCACTGACACTAATGGAGTGAAAGCTACTATTTAAGGAAAATAAAAATGTTTTTGTGAAATATTTGGGAAAAGCATCTCATAATCTCTGAATACTTTATGAAGATATCTTCCCCTCATTCTATAAAAAGTTGTCTCAACACAGTTCTTAATTCTGTATCTTAAGGAGAGATTGCACTATACATTTCTAGCTGACCTCTGCTGCATATTTTCTGTATTCAATACCCCAGGAAAATCTCTTTACAGCAGTCTCTCTCACTACTAGGACACGAGCTCATAGCAAAACTGAGCTGGGAAAGTAATGACAAACGTAGAAATCAGAAAAAATAAAGTTGGGCATAGCAATATTATTATTCATGTTGGCTGTGCATATTCTTCCCATCCAGTCAGGCACCATTCCAGTAATGAACTCCACATTTTTCTATCTGCCAGTACCTCATCCTAGGATGTCTTAGACAATCCATTTTCCAACTCTGCTCTTATTCTCACTGCTATTTCCTTGGCCATTACTTCTTCATTTGTCATTTAAAAGAAGCTTTCAAAGAAGCAAGTAGTTTTAGATGATACTTGGAAAATACTCAATGCATTTTATTGGTGCTGGAGTTCAATAAAAATACACTCCCACCCATTCATAATGTGAGTCACACCAGAGGAGGTTTAGATTGGATATTAGGGGAAATTTCTTCACTGAAAGGGAATTCAAGCTTTGGAACAGGCTGCCCAGGACAGATGAAGCCACCTCTGGATGGATTTAAGGGAGGAATTTAAGACACCTCTGGATGTGATTTTTGGGAATATGGTTTAGTGGTGGGGTTGGCAGTGCAGAGGTAATAGTTGGAATCAATCTTAAAGGTCATTCACAACATAAATAATTGCATGATTCTGTGACTGTCACGACTCCAAATCAGCTCTGAAAAGTACAAAAGGGGAAGCACACCTATGTGGTTTCCCCCTCTCTCAGCCCCTGAATTATCAGGCTAGCTCAGAGATACGAGGCCTTGAGGGGGTGAAACATCAGGAGATGGGCAAAGGTTCAAAAGAGGCTCTCACCCTGATGTAGTTGTCCAGCTCTTTATTCCATGGTCCGAGGGGGAAGAACAGGGAAAGAGAGAGTGAACAGGAAATGTCAGGGGTTTATCTAGGCTCTTGACAGGGAGGGTTTCTTGGCTCTCCACCAACCCTGTTGGGGCATGAAGGAGGGGTCCAGGCTTATCTTGATCAGAGTCACAGGGGTCCCGGGGAAGGGGAGAAAACATGGCCTGAGCAGAATGTAAGCGGCACTCGCCCAGGATCGATATCCTCGGGGGCACTGCGAAGGGTTCACGGTGTACTCTGGAGGTAGACCCACTGGTGCCGGATAGCATAATAATGAGGCTTCTGCCGAGGCGGGATGGCTCAAACAGGTCACCTTTAATCCAGATAGCTCACAGCGAGGGAGAGAACAGCGAAGGGTGGAGGGATACAGCTACTCAGGAGGGAGATGACTCTGAGAGCCCCGAGCAGTGGCCGGGGTTGAGTATAAAAGGGTCGCAGGGAAGGAGTGGCTCAGGTCCGAGGGTCCAATGGGCAGAGGGCTAAGGGGAGGAGAGAGTGTGGGGGATATGGTACAAACCAATGGGGATGGGGAGAGGGAGTAGTCGTGGGGAGAGAACCAATAACAATATGTATAACTTGGAACATTCTAGAACAAAAGGCTGGGGGATAAACTGACTGACAGAACTTGGTAACCATAGAAACAAAGAGTGCCAGGGGAGGCGGGAAATTATACATCTGTTGATTCCCATGGGAGGGCGAGAGGCCCTTCTCCCAACCCCCCTCCCACAATGTAACCCACGCAGACTTCACTTGCTGGAGTATCACACTCTGGACCTCCTCATTTGACCTCTGTCAAAGGAGGCTGTGAGGTGGATAGACCTTTGAAAGATTCAGTTCAATCTCCTTTGTGTTTCTGTATTTTTATGATCCAGACTGTGTTCTAGAAGGAGCAATGCCTTTTTAATGATGAAATAATAATTGATTGATTCAGATATCAGAAGTGTATTCCCCATTCAAACATATTTAATCACTGTAAGTGCTTGGATTTTGAATTTAATAATGTAATATTGGTTAGATACCTCAAATGCTTCTTCTTCATTCCTGCTTTTAGTGCCTATAGTGCCACAAACTGCTTGCAATTCACCAGTAGTGTCTGAAAAAAGGTTTTATCAGAATTCTGCCAGAACTTCTTAATTAGATGTAATTAAAATGTTACACAGTGATAGCTAAGTTAAAAATGTTGTTTTGTAAGCAACAGAACTAATGAAGCTTGTTTTTTTTGAGAATTTATCTTACATGCCTGTGGAAGCAGCTTCATTTATTCATAAGTCCCTCCATTAAATTCCTGTTTTCCACTCTTTTTTACTTCCCCAGGATATTCTCCAGGATGTGCCCTGAAGCTCCTGTGGTTCTCTGCTACTCTCCAGGCCCCACCTGGTTCCATGGGCAGGAGCAGCTGGCCTTGGCCAGGCCATACATGTGCTCATAGCCCAGCAAGCAAATCCAATTCAGCTCTGCTTACACTGCACATTCCTACCTTTTATGCAGCTGGACATTCTCATAAAACTCAAAAATTCCCATCTCCAACCCAAAAACCAACAGCACCCCCTCAACCCAAAAAGAGTCCCAAACCTCAAACCTGCCAAAATCCTTTCTGCCTTTGAGATCTCTTTCAAAGTTTGTGACTTGGCCAGTAAATTAGGAATGTGTGAGAGTGTAAAAGATGAACAAATTATGTGATTGTATAAGGCTACTTTCATTAAGAAAACAGAGCTGGAAATTCTAGCAGAGCCTGGCTGGTAGCTGACACTTCCTGGATCTGCTCTCACACAGCCGTCTCTGCTTTAACAGATGATGTATCTTCCATGCTTCTGATGCAGACTGTCAAAACCTTTTTGTGGGGAACAAGGAACCTTACTGATTTTTTATTTTAGATGAGAGCAAAACAATTTTCAAAATTCTGTTTAAATATGTCTGCTCTGCCATACCCTTCCTGGAATTTTGTTTTCTGTAAATGTTTGGACATTATTTGCAGAAAACAAAGAGGTGAAGCACAAATGTCAGACTGCCACAGTTTATAACTTGGAGAAAACAGTCATTAAAAAAAAAATTACTGTGTCGGGTTCAAGGTTCACTAAGGTATTCTGAAGGTTTAGTTTGAAATTCCAAAAGAGCAAAACCAAAACAAGTATTTGAGTGGGCCAAGAACCTCTGGTAACATCTTTTTTTCAAGGAATGTCATAGTATGAAAATGGAGCATTTATTTAAGAGGAAGTTATATATGTATCTGGTCTCTTTCTTGCTGTTGTTTTGAAAATCATAAGTCTACTTAGTAGTGCTTTTTTTTCCTAGGTTTTTTGTTGTTACTTCAGTTTTCTGGACTGCACAGATTCAATCTAAGTCAAGAAGTGATCTTTTTAATGAGCTGTCTTGGAATGACATCTGGGAGCCTTTTTTTAACTACAGGTTCAGGTACCATTTTTACACCCTTTGTCTTTCGGCCTTCTTACTGCTGATCCACCTCTTTCATCTCTGAGAATCTGCAACAGAGTGCCCCATCTTTACTTGCTGCCCTCTTATCCAAATTACCATGCAGTTTCATATTTATACCTCTGAAAGTTCATAGCATTTAAAAGTAGATGAGAACAATCCTTCACATTAATGCCGTTGTTTGTAATTGAAGAGATGATTGTGACTGAATTATTAATATTGGTATTATTATTATTATACAAATAGACATTGTTGTCTAACCAGTAAGTACTTCATATAGGTCATCTTTACTCACCGCATATAACCCTATAGTATTTGTTTTTTAAAAAAAGTTCTACCTCTGATGTCTGTGAATCATATCTTACATAATTTGTATTATGTATAGACCCTCTCTGCCATTTCTTCTGTTAAAAATATTGCATCTCAACATCTTAAGGTAGGTTGCAAAGAGCTAGCAAAAATTCTTCTACATAGCTAATAAAGTTTTTAGCTCCCCATAGCTTTATTTTTATTAGTTTTTTTTATCTTTTCTCCTTATGTTTCTGTATATCAGCAGCAGTAACAAATAAAAATGACAAATAATGTAGGCTCAGACAGTACTCTACATTAGAAATGTAGGCACTAAATTCCTGAACTATTCTCTGTCACTGTGCATAGGCATGGGAGGCCACAGTATCTCTTCCTGAATATTTTCTGGTGTGTCATTCTTCCCCTGCCTATAAAGGTTAAGCCATTGTTTTCTAATTCCTTATAGATGCTTTTTATGTCAGCATTGCTGGATGAAGGGAAAAAAATGTGGAGGTTGAACTGTATGAGTGGAGTTTCTGTGTTAACTTATATTTGCAGCATAGGTCTGGCCTGATAATAATTTGAGTGTAACGTGTTAATGGAAGTAACACAACTGAAATGATCCAGTTAACTTTTCCACTGTATCTTTTCTCCCTTTCAAAAGCTTTGTAGAGGGTACCTATGAGTCACCAAAGGATGATTACCCATCAATGGATTTAGTTTCTCTTCTGAGAAAACTGTAATTTCAGCACACAAGGGAAGGGAAGAAATTTTCAAGTATTATCTCCAGTGATAGAACTGGCATCTTCTTTGGTTTTGCACAAGGAATTCTCTCTGTGTTTACAAGGCACACAATTATTAATTGACTGACCAGGTAATGAACTGGGCTGATTTGAGCAGATAATGCTAATAACTGCATGAAACCATAGAGATGAAAGCAGAATTGAGGCAGGTGTTTGCAGAGCACTCAAACACAGGCAGTAACCTGCTTGTGTGTTGCTTTGATTATCTCTGAGTTACAGGGGCTGTGTGTGGTGCAGAAGCAATGAAATTGCTTCTCCTGGTGAGGTTTGGATAATGTTTTATGTTTAGCCAGGATTGTTAGAAGTACTGCAGAATAGTTGAACAAGTGTCGTGGCATTTTTATTTCCATATTGAACTTCTGATTGTATTGATTAGGCCCTGATTTAAAAACACAGCTCCTGACGATAAACTTATATTTTATTTATTTTAACCCTACACCCCAAGCTCCCCACCCTCTCTGAGTTCCCTGAGGTTTTTT